>CAUYSK010037801.1:0-19897 GCA_963575035.1 Avahi laniger
CCAGGCTGCCCAACGCCCCAGCGCTTTCAGCCTCCGCAGGCGTCCTCCCCTTACATGCAAGGAGGCAGTCAGAATTCACCACTCAAAGAAATGGCTGGGTCAAGTGACCTTAGGTCCCAGAAAGGGAGAGCTCACTGCCAGAGTTTCCAGGCTAGGGGAAGGGAGCCATGCCGGGAGTTATTCAAGTCACCAGGGTGCTCCGCCATTGTCTCCTTTGTGTCTCCCTCCCCCAGTCTCACGCCAGTCCCACAATAGCTCTTGCTTCTACTGGCCCACCCTGAGCATTCCCAGTTGCCAGTGGTAGATTCCAGGTTAGAGTCCTCTACTCAGTAATCACCTCCCCTTTCAGGACCCGCTGGGTGCCAAAGACCAGCTTCCTGAGTCCTAACTGCCTCCGGGGTATATTTCTGGCACGGAGCACCGGGAAGTTTAAGATGCTTCCCACTTGTGTCTCCTCTCCACTGAGTCCCACGTTTCCAGACCCAATTCTACATCCACTTCACATGAGCCCCTGCCTCTTGGAAGGCTTGTGAGTCAGTGGGGAAGCTAGATGTCCCGTGCGGGACTTGTCCCGGTGCACTTACTGGCCAGGCTGGGGCCGCCGTCACACGATCCACTCTCTATTGTCGTCTGTCCACACTTTCCAGGTTTTGTATTCCTATCTCCTATTATTCTTTTTCCTGATTTGTGTGTCCCCCGCTGAATCTGCACCGATTCCCCTCGCTGTTTTTGTGGGAGAGTGATCCGATCGTGTGTAGCAGACTGGGATCTACGTCTCCCTCTCTGTAAGCAGGGATCCGGGGGGCTACCCTAACTCCACCATTTTCTCCCCCCCATGAGTCTATACTTATGTAAAAATAAACAAATGTTTTATAGGAAATGACAAATTTACAGTCTCAAAGTATCTCTCCACCAAGTACTTACAGAACACACACACACGCACACACACCAATCACACATACAACTTAAAAACAATTAAAAAATGAATGGAGAAATCTAGCAAATATCACTTTGAGCATGTAAGATAGAAGAGATTTTGAGTTGTAGCCATCTGTAGGAAATAAAATCTGTGTATCGTGTGATCATAATCAAGTGATTTTGATAGTAATACTATGGTTGTGAAAGATGGTGACTTCATATGTAGAAAATCCATACTTAAATATTCAGGGATAATGAGGCATTACATTCACAACTTACCCACAAACGATTTAGAAAAATAAATTAATTGAAATGTTCCCGTTCCTATATATTTTTGTAAGTTTTTAATTGTTTCAAAACAAAAAGTAAAGCAAACAAATAAGTATGTAAAAATATAAATAGAGGTTTCCAGGAGGATCTGATTTGCACCACTTTTCAAAACAGAAATTGAGAAAGCCAGCTGAGATTATACCTATGTATGTGTTAAGGTATAATGGCAAGGCTGTGAATATAAAGTTTTAGTTAAATGTGAACATTTGAATAAGATGTTCAAAGCCAATCAACCATTGACAGACCCTGTTCCTTAACCTCCCTACACTAGGGCATTTGGAAATTCAGGAAGGAGGTTTTTGGTCCTCACAATGAATGGGTAGCACTGTTAAAATTTCGTAGGTAGTAACCGTAATGGAAAATAGCCCATTATGGGAAATGAAGAATTGTGTATCCAACATGCAAATAATGCTGCCTTCAAAATATATTAGTTGGATGAATAAATGAATTAAGTAGAAAAGTTGCATTTATATATATATTTTTAACAATTGAAATATTTAATAGAACAATAGAAATATAATAGAATATTGTTTTTATGATGTGTAATTAGGCCTTTGTAATGGAAATGTAATCACAATTTATAATTTGATTAGTTAGTCTCAAAAGATAGAGTTTGATACCATGAATATTATTTTTATTGCCATAATAATATTGGACATAAATCATAGCTGTTAAAGGTATAGGTTTTAGGGATATATTTTGTCCCTATTACTTATTAGTTTTATAACCTTGAGTAAACCACTCAGACTCTTCAAGCTGTGATTTTATTTTTCCATAAAAGAGGGTTAATATAGTATTATTATAAGGTAATTGTTCTTAAGAATTTAACATAAGTAATTAAATATTTAATACATACCAAATATTACTAATGATATAAGTACTAGTGGTGGTGATAATAATGATGGTAGGGTTAGTAAATAGAAGACGTCTTAAGTTTCATCTGCTGAGAAGATTTCATTGCTGTGTTACAGAAGTTCAGAATACTCCTGAATGGGGAAAATTCAGGAGTAGGGTTTCAACTCCTACTTCACATAGAAAATAACGTGTCCTTCCAAAGAAGGTTTAAAACACTCTTTCTTTATCTATTTCATAGCAAAGACACTGAATTTTTATATTTAATGAAAATGTAGAAAAGAGTGAAGAAAATATTTTTCAGGTTAAGAAGACAGAATTGAAGAATCACTTCTCAAAGCTATCTTATTAGGTATAATGCTTGTGTTGCTTTAAATTCCTAAGTGAAAGAGAATTTGCAAATCAGTATTGATCCTCCAGAGAATCACTGTTCAATGGATATATGAGAACCATATATGTAATTTTAAATCTAATAGTAGCCACATTATAAAAAATAAAATGAAAAAAGTGAAGCTAATATTAATATTTTATTTAACCTAACATGATCAAAATATTATTTGAACATATAATAAATATTTAAAAATCACTGAAATTTTAATATTTTTGGAATGTCTTCACAATCTAATGTGTATTTTACATTTGGAGCACTTTTCAATTGGACTGACCACATTCAAAAGTGCTCAATGGTCACATGGAACTAGTGGCTGCCATGTTGGACAGTGGAGCTCTGGAATTCACACACACACACACACACACACACATAGTAACTAGCATATGGATCTGTTACTGATCATAGACTTGTTATGTGTCAGTGTACTTATCCATTTTGTGTTGTTATAAAGGAATACCTGAAGCTGGGTTATTTATAAAGAGAAAAAAGTTTATTTGGCTCACGGTTCTGATGTCTGGAGAAGTTCAAGATTGGAAATCTGCATCTGGTGAGGGCCTCAGGCTACTTCCACTCATGGAGAAATGTGATGAACTGTCAGCTTGAGCAGAGATTCTGTGTGCAGAGATCACATGCAAGAGAGGAAACAAGAAGGGGTAATGTCACGCTCCTTTTAATAACCAGCTCTCTCAGGAAATAATAGAGTGAGAACTTCTTCCCTCTCTCTGAGAGAGGACATTAATCTACCCCCATGGCCTAAACACCTCCCGATGGACTTCAACTTTAGGGATCAAATTTCAATATGAGATTTGATGAAGGCAAACAACCATATCCAAACTATGGTAATAAGTAAACTCTTTTGTCATATATTTTAAGTTGTAGATTGAAGAATTCTATTCAGGGACTATTATGTATAAATATCTGAAATATTTGAAGCCTAGTTTATTAATCCCATAAACATTGTGGTGCCCAGGGAGTTTGAATGGCAGTTTCTTTCACAGATACCCTCTCTGAAACTTATTTCACTGTGGATATGACAAATATTTGTTTCAAAAAGTTAATAAAAATTATTTTCCCCCTAGTGCGTATAATATGAAATAATCATTTCTCACAAAGAGAAGGTTGAAATTGAAGATACTTTGTTGAAGTGTCAGATATGCCCTGATTGGTAGGAAATTGGATGTACTCTGAGTGAGAAGACATTTCTGAGATGGTGATAGAGGGAACTTTAATGCCTGGTAACTAGGTAATGACTTACTGCAAAGATTAATCCAAAAAACTTGCTGCCTATCAGCTTGCTGTGTTTCCTAAAGTTTATCTAATGTTATTAGGATGCAGGAAAATATTGCAGCTGTAATTTACTAAGATATTCAACCAAGAAATCATTTTCATTTGCAATGGAGAGTAGGAAGATTGACCATATTTAGTTATGCCTATACTGAGGTTTGGGTCCAATCAGAGGCAAGGGTTGGAGTGTATGTACTATAAATTGAGTTAAGCATTTTATATGCATTTGCTTTTTTAACCCTTACAATAACACTTAAAGGAAAAACTATGAACTATCAGTATCTCCCATGGGAAATTGAAGGTACAGGTAAGTTAAGGTAATTGCCCAAGGTCATATAGCTGGTAAGTGGGATAACCAAGATCAAACTCAGTTTAGATTGACCCTGAAGGCCCTGATTTTAGCATCTAGACTTTCAAAAAAGGAAAAAAAAAAAGAGAGAAATTTTCTCTTCCATGTTCCATAAACCCATCTGTTCTTTTAGTTATTTCTGATGTACACATTTTTGGGAAATATATCAAAGAAATATTTTTTGAGCCAGTAGTTTAATTTGACTATCTATGAATAAAATTTAAATTTCTTTTCAAGCTTAGAACCCTTGAAATTATATATCTCTACTAAATTGACAGGATATCCTTTTAACAATGCCTAATAGTTCCTCATTTCCATCAGCCTTAGTAATCTCCCAAGAATTTGTGTGTATGTGTGATCACTTTGGATTCTATATTCTTTTCTTCTCTGTATGACTAACACTTTATTTTTTTCCAACTTTAAAACCAAATGAAATTTAGTACTTCAATTTCCCTCTGTGACTTCTCACAGATATCTTCTGTTCTGAACCAGTGGAGAATAACGACAGGCAGTAGAATTTCTCTATGTTCTAAACTATCCTCACTTATTCTGCTGGCTGCATCAGAGATTCCCTAGCTGACATCTCCCTGGGTCCCTAGAAATTTAACAGTAAACAGAGCAATAACCAATGTACTCCACTCATCAATTCAAGCACACACACAACTAGTCACTCAACCAGGACTCATGGGGGTAATGAAGCGTTCCCCTTGTATCCCAGCGATAGACCCTCATTTATTTCAGAGCAATGAAACAGACAGTTCTGTCTAAAGAGCAGTCTGTTTTCAAAAATTTCTTGATTGGTGGCAATGTTGTTACTGATTTTTTTTTCTTTTAACTCATGACCACTCCAAATTTTGAAAATCTGTGATCTTTCTAAATGCTATATTTGATAAAGGGAATGTTTACAATCTGATTCAAGGTAATAGTAATACACAGTTTTACTTAATGCAAGGTTCCCTACAACTTTCCTAATCTCTCTCTTTGTAGTTAGATTTAGCTGAGACCGGATAGCAACTTTTTTCTTAATGGGTAAAGGATGCAAAGTCTACTTTCCTTGATGCATTTAGACAGAGATAACACAAAACTTAACACATGAAAGACATTTTATTTTAACACAAAAATCAGTATTGGGAGGTTGGTCTCTGCAGTTGGTAAAACAAGTTAAATCAATCAGTAGTCTATCTGAATGTCCTATTTTCATCAGAAATAAATCTGTTGTCCACTGGGACAAGTAATCTTTAGTAAGGAATTCTATTCTGTTTTTATAAGACTTCCTATCTCCTTGTGGTCCACTTAACAGTAGGAATAAAGACAGTAGAATGTTTTTCCAAAGATATATTATTCTTCATGCCTGCTTTTGTTTTCATCTTCCATTGTTTCTGTTTGTAAAGTATATACTGGTACTCTGGGTAAGCAGTGGTGACATAGTCACCTAAAATTTTCACCTGTAGATACCTGTATTCAAGCACCTAGAAAGGGTAAGAATGCATGACAAGCAGTTGCTACCATGAAACAGTTTTGTAAAATAAGCAGTAAAATTGAGTTAGCTGATTGCTTATAAAATACAGTGGAGAATTTATAGAAAGAAAATTATGAGCACAGGGCAATCAATCTCCAATTTAAGTTTAAGGTATTAGAAAATCTCTATTAATGTCCCATAAAGAACTCTAGTTTCTTGTAGCTATATCACTGAGATTTCTGAAACCTAAACCCGAAATCCATCCCTACAGACGGCTGAATTACAATGCAAATTGAATTTCCCTGTTCATAGGATCCCTTATGTTAGATATAGGGCATTGATTGGCAAGGACTTAGTTTCTGAAAATTAGGATAAAAACATATAGAAAAATTTTCATAAAGCTAGGGATCTTAAACCCTTATGTTCTGTTGTCCCATATTTGACAATAAGAGTAACACTTTTACTGGCCCTAGGAAGTTCTTCCTTGTCTGAAGAACTTGTAGTGCCTATTTGTAAGAGCCTGTTAATGTTCATCATGAGGATCACAGCCTCTAGACCTATAACTAGACTTAAGTCTCAATTGGCCCCCAAGGATGGATTATAAAATATGAAAAATTAGTACTGTAATACACTCCAAAATAATGCATTGTTTTCTCAATTTATACAATAAGTAAAAATGGGTCGTAAAAGTGTTGCATTCAGTTGGGAAGAACATAATGTTTGGTAGTGTTGATTTTATTGATGTGAGATTCTCAATTGAATCCGTTATCTGAAGTAACAAGGAGAGGTTCCAAAGTTTGTTGTTGATTGGCATATGGACCCCAATTTCCAATTTCTTGATAAACTAGAGAAAATTGAAATGCCAGAACTTTCTGAATAAACTGTAGAGGAAGATGCCCAAAGATTCAGGGAGATTTGAATGCTAGATTGGATTTGTCATCCAAAAGTGGCTTGCTCTTCCCTCAGAATACATTCTATAAAAATTACATCTGCACCAGAATGTTTATAGCAGCACAATTCATAATTGCAAAGATGAAAAAACAACTCAAGTGCCCATCAGTACATGAGTGGATTAATAAAATGTGATATATGTGTACCATGGAGTTCTACTTAGCCACAAAAAACAATGGTGATCTGGCACCTCTTTGTGTTAGCCTGGATAGAGCTGGAGCCCATTCTACTAAGTGAAGTATCACAAGAATGAAAAAACAAGCACCACATGTACTCGCAATCAAATTGGTATTAACTGATCAACACATATGTGCACATATAGTAGTAACATTCATCGGGTGTCGGGCAGGTGGCGGGGGAGAAGGGAATGGGTATGTTCACACCTAGTGGGTGCTGTGGACACCGTCTGGTGGATGGACATGCTCAAAGCTCTGATTCTGGTGGAGCAAAGGCAATATATATAACCTAAACATTTGTACCCCTGTAATATGCTGAAATAAAAAAAAAATAGTAAAAATTAATAAATAAATATTCCCATAAAGAGTCCAGAAGATCCTCCTTCACAAATCTCATATGAACATTCATTGACAGGAGGTTTGTAGATCTGTGTTATAGTTCTTTATTCTTCAAGAGTACTGTTGTAGTTATCTGTAGGCTAGAAATGAAAATGAGAAATGCTACCACCATCGTAAGGCCCCTTTATATGATGGGGATGATGAGTTCTCAGGCCTGTAGCCAAACGGAGGCTTTAAATTATTAAAAATTGTTGCTGTTAGTGGGAGCAGAGTCAAAGCAGTATTATGAATGTCATATATACAGAGATATTTGGTATTGACCAGTGGGTAATGCTGCCCCTACATGGACAGTCTGTTAAAGATATTCCTGATTCGTGATAGTTGAAAAGCTCAAAGTCTGCAGAGCAGAACTGATTTGAATCATCATAATACAGAGTTTTGGCTCCTCAACAAATTACCTGCTTATGCCATTTTATTGGCCCAGAGTCCTTTGAATGAATGAAAGGTTTGTACCCTTAGAGGGAGAATCATGCTACACACTCAAAATGTTATTATGAAATGTCCTATTTCTTTAAGTACTAAGTTTCACAGTTGATATCTCTTGACATTTTGCTTTGACGGTTCGTGTTTTATTTTTATTGTGAACGTATGTCCTCAGTCTTTCAAACACATAGTTTGGCTCGTGATTATCTTTCAAATTTTGTTTTACAACAATTTTTGTGAAACCATGGATAAGTAAAACATTTGTGTTATTTTCGAAAATGAGTTCTGTTGTGGACCCAGTGCAGTGCAAACAGCTTGAAATAGTAATGAAGTGTTTGGGAAGGATGTGGCTAATGAACACACAGTTCCTCATGGTTTGAGAAGTTCCGTCTGGTGATTCAAATCATGAAAATAAGCCACGTGGGTGACCTGAGACCAACGTGGATAATGATGAGCTGAAAGCTGTAGTAGAAGCAGATCCACCTCAACCTATGCATGAATTAGCAGCAAAGTTTGATGTTACTATTATAATAATATTGGACCATTTGAAACACATTAGCAAGGTAAAAAAGCTGGATAGATGGGTACCCCATGAATTAAACAAGTGTCAAAAGAGAAACCGTCTCGAAGCTTGCCTTTCTTTGCTGTCACAGCATAAAGGTGAACCATTTCTCTACGGTATTGTTATGTGTGATGAAAAATGGATTCTTTTTGATAATCACCGGTGTTCAGCACAGAGGTTAGATAAAGATGAAGTGCCGAAATCAGTCCAAAATCCAGTATTCATCAAAAAAAGCTATTGGTGTCTGTTTGGTGGTCCGGTACTGGTATTATACACTATAGCTTCATGAAACCTGGTCGATTTATTACAGCAAATGTCTACTGCTATTACTTGGATGAAATGATGAGCATACTTGTGATTAAGCAGCCAAGATAGGTAAACAGAAACAGGCCAATCCTCTTGTAAGACAACGCTCGACCACATGTCACTTAAACAATGCTGCTCAAAGTACAGCAGCTGGACTTGGAAACGCTCTGTTATCCACCACATTCAGCTGACCTAGCATCAACTGACTACCACTTCTTCCAGGCTTTGGGCACTTCTCGCAAGGAAAAATGTTCAATTCTCAACAAGCTGTGGAAAACGCCTTTCGCGATTTCATCATCACTTGCTCTTTACTTCTTTGCTATTGGTATAAACAAGCTATTGTTAACACAGCAAAACTATGTCAATAGTTTAGGAACATACTTTGATTAATTGTACTGCTTCTTATTTGAGATATAATAAACTAAACTTTTGTTTTGAAATCAGATATTTCATATTTAATGACCTAATATATCCTTCCTCCTAACCTTCTCCTTTGTGACATGAAGTCATTTCCTAGAGTCCTTGTGTTTGATAGGGAATTTATCAGACTTTAGGGTAATTATCAACGAAAGGTTCTGAACTGACATTAATTTCTGAAGATTAAAAATTTCACCGTGGTCCACCAGTCATAATAGGAACTTATGGACATAAATGATCAAGGGAGTTTTGGCTTAAGTCCATATCAAATGAGTCTACAGCACTGTTACATGGCCTTCTACGTCTCAGCTTATGTCTTCTTGGGTAGTTTCCTATCGTCAGTTGGTTGATGAAGAAAAAATTCAGTCCAGATTTAGAGATGGCATTATGCGGTATGTCAAAATAAACGTCTGCATCCCTGCAGCACAACTACAGTGTGGCTCTGAAACATGATATGATGGCAAATCCCTCTAGTAGGCAAAACATCAAGCAGTATGCTTGTTGTTCATTTTGTCTTGAAGATCTCTTGGCCAGAGTTATGGATCTATAGATATATTTTCAAGCAGTAACTAATGATTTGTCTGAATGTTCAGAGACTGAGTGAAAGATAATTGACAATTAGTGATAAGGATCACAGGGGAATATGTATGCAGACAGAGCTCTCTGAATGCTCACAGAGTATGAAAGTTTTGGGAGCCCTATATAAATATTCAATAAAAAGATCCTGTGTGTGGATATCAAACAGCCTCTTACTCTAACCATCTAGTCATTTCACCATGAGCTCATGAATAAACTGGTCATGCCATCCAGGATGGAGCTCAAGTATGGCTCAACGCTATGGTCTTCCACTTACTAAAGCTTATCTCACTATGACTAAAGCTAAGTGGCCATCTTTCCAAAAGCAGAGACTAACATTGAGACTCATGTTGTATTCCCTAAATGAGAATAGTCAGGTGTCATGTGTCATATTGATTACATCGGACTATTTCTATCATGGAAGGAGCAATACTTTTTTTTGTTTCCTCACTAAAACAGACATTTAGCATTTGGTTTGCTTTCTTATCCATGATGATCTTTCCAAAATATGTAGAGTTACCAAATGTCTCACTCATGGTAATCAAATAGGATTTTATAGCAAAAGAAGGACAGATATGTGCTCATGTTTGTAGAATTCACTTCTCTTACTGTTTTACCTGTCATCTTGAAACAACTTGCCTAACAGAACAGTGAAATGTCTTATTGAAAAATGCGGTAATGTTGCCCAGGTTAAAGTATTATATATGCTTTAAATCAGCGATTAATGTATGATGATGTTTTTACTTAGCCGTGATTTACATGTGTAGAAATTAAGAGATGAACAATGAAGTGTCCTTACCCCTGTGATGCACTAGCAAATGTTTGGGTCCCATCCCTGCACTCTGCTGGTCTAGCTGTTCTAGTTTCTAAGGAAAAATGATTCCTCCAGAAGATAAACCAATTAATTTCGTTAAACTTAAGATTCAGACTTCACATAGATATTTTGTGCCTAGTGCCAGTGAAGCATCAGGAAGTAAAGAAGGGTAGGGCTGTGGCAATTTATTCTTATTATCAAGAGGTATCGGGTTGCTGCTGCACAATGTGGGTGAGAAGGGACTGGGATGGAATGCAGGAGATGCCCTAGGATGCCTATTAGAACGCCTACATCTTCAGATCAAAGTCAATAGAAAACTCTGATACCACGGTCTAATCAGACAGAACTAATGATCCAGACCTTTTAGTAATGAAGGTTTAAGACACCCCACCCTGAAAAAACAAAACATAATCAGCCAACCGAATGCTGAATGGCTAATGGAAGAGCTTTGCCTGTGTCCAGTTGCAGAAACATTCACTGAAATAATTATAAATATTTCTTCTTTATTTTGATATTATGTTTGCATTATATGAATCAGTGTTTTCTTCTCCTCTCCTATTCCCCTGCAATGTAACATAGTATGTATTAATCTTAGTTTTTTCTCATAATCTCAATGTTTAATTTAAAAGATGTCAAAGGATATGACTCATCTAAAAGAAGAAATTTCTTTTGGAAAGCAACTATCTCTTCTGTGGGTTGTGGTTAGAGTTTCTTTAGTTGTATCAGGAATAATTTAAGCATATTAGGCAAAAGCATGGTTTGTCCTTGTCCTGTTTGGAAATATTTTGGTTAAAGGAAAGTGTGTGGTTGCAACTTTGTGAAAGAGTAGATTTTAATGAATCACCACTGTGTCAGTTTAGCTAAGGTAGAACTACATTTTCCCAAATTCCCTTCACTGTGTGATTCTCTGTTATCATTGTTATAAGAGACTTTTGAATCCTATTCAAAATCCATGAGAAAATCAACAGTGGTATACTTTATACTCTGAAGACTTGCGTAGGGCACAACAATAGCTTCGGTTTGTTGTCACTGAGCCATAGCTTACCTCGTTAGTGTGAGCCTCCTGCCAAATTCCCTTCAAGCTCTCTGAGTCCTAGGCCAAGAGCAGGTGTAGTTCTGCAGTGAAAGGCAGCAGTTTTCTTGACAGCTCACCCACAGCATCAAAGCTTACTTGAGGTGGAACAAGATAGATATTTCGTCCTTTGGGGCTCCAATTTGTACTCAATATTTTCCGTATCCAGATTTTCTTTTTGATTACTGTCTGGTCAAGCTACGTTGTCTTCAGTTTCAACACTAGATACAGAGGCAGTAGCCACAGAAACTGTTGCACAACTCGCACGGTCACTTAAGGTCTGACCCTTACAGTAAATTACGTATTACATACACTTAGCGTGGTTCTGTTTTTCTCTGTACCCTGGCTGATCCAACTGTTACGGGTGAAGGTCGTGAAAGTCGCACCCTGCGCCTCAGGAATTTGAGAGTTGTGAGATACTCATTCAACAGGCTGAAGATTTAATAGTGACCAGGATAGTTTAAAAGTGATCACAGAGTCACTTGAAAAGTGACTGTTGCCTCTTAAGAAATAGTAGGAGGAAAATCAAAATCAGAGCTGATCATAATCTATTTCAAAATTAATAATGAAACAAAGAGGAAAAGTTAAAGGAGAAAAATCAAAGGTTAAACAGTGGACTTGGCTAAATTTTGACTGCATAAAACCTCTGAATGACAGTAGAGTTTCACCTTCACTCCCTTTTTTTCTTCGTTAACCTACTATGCATCACTTTTTTGAGAGCATAGAAAAAGAGCTTAAATCCTAATCCCCCTATAAACTGTATTCTAAGACCAAAATTTCTAAGTGCCTGTTCCACTTTTCAAAGTGACACTCATGTAACAGAGACTGGGAATAGCTTGGCCAGGCTTGTTTAGATCAACTTATTAAAAAAAAAATCTCACAATGCATTCCCAATGCTACAACTACACTATTAATATAGATCTCACTGATTTTGTTCTAGTAGGTGCCTCTAAGTGTTTATAGACACTTAAATTACCTTTACCTTTCCCAAGCGATATTGACATGTCAGCTCTCATTTCAGGAGTAAGCATGACAACCTTGTGATTCACCTGTGGATTTTTTGTGCAATCCTTTCTTTATATCTCTCCTTTTTTTCTCCTTTGTTGGATATTTTACTGTAGACTTCTAATAATGCTGAAGAGGATTTCACTTTCTTTTTTTCATTTCTTATAAATTACTTGAAACTTTATTCCCTTGCACACAAAGTTTGTGCCATCATTTGAACTCAGTCTTCATGCATTAGCTGAAGAAATTTAAGGAAACAGAAGATGAGAATAATCTGGGAATAATTCCATGGTTTTGTGATCTCTGCACACATTTGTTTCTGCCAGGAATATTACATTTAAAGATCAGGGCTCAGAATATATCAGTGCAACCTTGGCCTCATTAAGTTTCCAGCAAAATGTATTTTGATTTCTGATATTTTTACGTACAAGCACTTTTACATCATTTTTTGAATTATACATTTTCTTCTCTTTTGCAAATAGAACTTTTCTCTTAAAATGTTAATGCAACTCTTGTGGTCTATGTTTTGACACTGATTTATAACGTCATTGCATCTTTATTTTTGACTGAAAACCCAATGATGTCTCCCTTTCACTCACATCTGATGACATCCACAAAGGAAAACAATCGCCCTACCCAACCCTCAGGTCCAGCAACACCAGGAAACGCTCCTACTACTTGAACATCACCATCAATATTTAGAGAGCTGTGGCCTATTCTCCGCTAAAACTTGGGGCTTCAGAGTCTTGCTTTTTACATTCCTGAGATTAAAAGACATTTTGTGGCATTTTATACTCTAAGCAGAATTGGTTACTGCAAAGTCTGATTTACGGTGTGTACCAATAGGCGTGTACACGGAGCATGAGGCGTGACAATCTCTATGGTCAGGAACCTGATATTCTGCCAGCAGTCTTTTCAACTCACACTTCTGTTTCCTTACCATCTTGATGCTTGGGTATGGCACAGGTAAAATGAGAGTGAGACCTTACATGAAAGGCTTTTATAAGAAAAAGAAATCTTAGTGATGTGCTGTTTCAATCATCTCTTTTGCTAGACGAGGCTAATGGAAGTAAAGTGGTAACAAAATCTCAAAGGAGCTAAATTACAGCTAAAACGCTCATATGGAAAGGAAAATCCACAAGAGGTGGGTAGTCACAGGAATATAGTCTGGCAGATGCACGAAGCAGAGCTCGTGTGACATGTGCCCAGTCGCAGATACACGCGGACTCGCTTCCTCTTCCTTCAGTGGCAATGGTGACCCTGAAGGAGCTTCTGTCCACACAGGTCCTCAGTTTCAGCTGTTCTCCCTCCTTTCTGTCACCGAGACCTGAAGACGAAGGGTTGGTTTCTTGGGTGATATTCTCAGAACAACATGAGGAAAGCCAGAGGGTAATCAGATCGCAGCCGTTTCAAACCTGACACACATAACCAGCCCCCAGTTAGCTTAAAGTCATTGCTCTTTCGATCACAGTCAATTCTGTTTAACATGTCATGTGCTTTCCTAAAAATCACCTTGTTATAAAAATCACACATTAAAAACAATTGGGTGTCTGGGGAAAGATGTGTTTAAGAGCTTGTCTTAGTCAGTTTGGGCTGCCATAACGAATTACCATAGACTGGGTGGCTTAAGCAACAAATACCTATTTCTCACAATTCTAGAGCTTTGAAGTCGGAGATTAGGGTTCCAGCAGGATTGGGTTTTTGGCAAGAGCTCTTTTACTCATTTACATACAGCTGTTTTCTTGCTGTGTCTTCATGTGGTAGAAAAGGTGCACGTTAGCTGTCTGGCATCTTCTTATAAGGAAACTATTCCTCTTCATTTGGGCTCATAACCTAATTATCTCCCAGAGGCCTAACCTCCAAATATCATCATTTATGAAATTATATTTCAACATATGAGTGTGGGGGGAATGGGGGAACACAAGCAGTCTATAACAGAGCACAACAGCCAAAAGAGTATGATACGTAAGTAAAAGACTGAAATCTAATAAAAATGGTAGCACTGTTTTACAAATGTTAAATGGTTAAAAAATATATAAACACTACACTTATATGCCACTTTACTTGAGAAAAAAACATTAAATTTGTTTGTAGAATGGGATATCAGTTTGAGCATTTTTAAGTAGTGGGAAGAAGGTTATTAGAAATTGGACAGAAAGTTGTAATCCCAGATGTGGTTGGCTGTGGCTCATACCACACACAGTAAACTAAGGTATCTGGGAGATGTTTGAGGTACGCATGTGTGTTCATTTTGTGTGGTTCTTTATGGCTCAGTTCAGTTGGGTACTGTTTTGTTCATTTGCATAGTGTTTCTGGGGGACAAAAATCACATGTAAACAAATGCAAAATTTCCATTATCCTAGTTTTTCCCTAAAATATCAATTGTGTTGGAACCAAATCATATTTTTAAAACAAGTATTATAATAAAACTGACTGTAATTAAAAATGTCTTCAGCAACTACTATATACAGAGTACAAGAGTTACAAATTTGGTCTCAAAGGATTAAAATTCCATTGGGGAGATAGACATTTAATAAGTCATCAATTTAAGTGTGATGAGATTTCATGAAAAATAATTACAAAACACTATAGGAATAAATGCAAGAGTATCTATCTTATCTGGGATAGACATGACCACTTTGGGCCTATGAAATTTATACAGAGACTCTAAGTGGGTGTGTGAGCTAGAGAAGAGAATTGACAGAGATAATGTTATCAGCAGACAGAAGATCAAGTTTTCAGAACCTAGAGGCAAGACAATGCAGTATGTCCTAAAATACAGGTAGAAGTTTAGTAAGTCTACAGCCTATTGTGTAAGGAAAAGCTAGGCAAGAAATGTGGTTTGAAATTTAAAATGTGGTGAAATAAATATTGCACATCAGCATCCATGAAAATGAATTAATTTTGCTCTGAAATAAATGGACAACTTTCAAAGCTTTAAACAAAGACACAGTTATATAAACTGTTATAAAGATCATTGCTATTATAGTTTAGAGAAAAATTTGGATTAGAGCAAGACTAGAGGCAAATGTGGCCGGATTTCCTGTCTGATAACCAAAAAATGAATCTTCTTCCCCCTAGGCACAATGTGACATCATGTTTTCCACCCTTCTTTCACTTGATTGAGGGAAGTGACTGAATTCTTCCCAACGTGAGTGGAAACCATGTGAACCGTCCCTGGGACAGGCTTTTAAGAAGTATCCAAGTTCTTTCTTTCGCTTTTTGTTGGCTGGATGTAGAAACCACTGTGGAGTTACAAGACGGAACAAGTCTGGGCCCCAAAATTACTACAAGAAAAATAGTTGCCTGTAGACCAAGAACATTCAATTTGGACTATTACTAGAGTATATAACGCTTTTATTGTGCTTGGGCCATTGTGCTTTGGGGTATAAAGGAAGAGGTCTTTCTTTTTTTCTACAGCTAGGCATTATATAGCAAACATAGAGATTAGTAACAATAGTCCAAACACGATATAAGGGATGGATGTCAGCAGTATGAGTTGAGCTGCAGACATGGGGATGAATTCAAGGAATTTAGAAGATTGTTCAACATTACTTCATGGCTGATGAGAATAAAGTAGAATAAGAAAAACAAGAAATCAAGGATGCAGTATGACAAGGGGTTTACATAATAGCTCCAAGAGACCACACATACTCCACTTTATTCTCTATTGAAAGATCAGGCTAATATCTTAGTTCAATTTTCCTGGCTAAAAGAAGTTTCTGATGAATCAGGAAAGTTAAATATCTTCTTCATTCCTACTCTTTTATATTTGGCAATTATATCACCTCACCATTTCAGGAGATTTTCACTAATAATTCTTGTGATTTCATTGAAAATATCAAGATTCTTGGTTTCTGAAACCAACACGCAGTTAACAAGGCAACTTGTTTGTACTAAGAAAAAATCAAGGTCAATTCCAGTGTTTTCCTGAATATTGTCTTCATATCGGCTTTACATCATTCCAGAAACCTCGTTTTCTACACTGCATGCCATTGTTCTGCTTTTATTTTCTCTGTATCTTTTCGTTTCTCTTAGGAACAAGCTGAAAACTGCTCACAGTGTAGTTTCTATCTCCTGTCAGCCTTTTCCCCGGTCCACTTCTTGGTGCTCTCTGTTCTCTGGTTACGCTGGAATTATTTCCATTCCTCGAAGATGCTGTACTGTAACTAGCCTCACGACCTATGCATGTGCTATTTTCTTTATCAAGAATATAGTTTACCTTAAATTGCCCAAGATGTATTTGCTTTACTCTGACTTAGACTTCGGGTTGTGGCTCAAATGCATATCCTCAGAGAACCTTTCCTCGACACCTCATAGTAAAGTTCACCAGTAAATGCCTTCATATCCCCTGCACATTTTTCTTTTAAAAAGTATTATTGTTTACAACTACTTTTGTGATTATTTCATAATACCTTACTCAACATTTTCTAAGCTCCCTGAGATCAGAGATGATGCATTTTGCTCTCCCTTGCCTTCTTAGCGTTAAGTGCAGTGCCTAGTTAGTTATTACAGATACCAAAGGACATATACCTGACACCTATTTCTCACATTTCCTGATTGTCAGAGCTCTCATTTGGTTCAGGAGTGCACTGCAACTATACATGACTCACATACTGTGTCCCTCACTTCAACTCCGGGGATAATTCTGGACTGATTTAAGCCAAAAATTATGATCCAATTCCCCTTAGGAAGGTAATTGGCAAGAGTTTGGTATGTGACACATCCTACCAGTGAGACTCAGAAGTCTACTTGGGGTCTTCTAGAAAGCTTTGCTTGCTCCTAAAATGTAACGCCTGAGTGTAAACATTACTGCTTCTAAACACTTTCTGAGTTCATCAAGGAAACTAAGCAAAGATGGCATGGCAGGAATATGGAAAGAATTCAGGTGCTGCGTCACATTATTTAACCACCAAATTAGTCCATTTTGAAGCTGTATTACCATCAAAATCCTATATGACATCAAAAATCTTTAAATGAATCTGTAAGAATTTTTTGTTTCCTGTAGCTCAAAGTTTTCAAATGAATATTTATAAGTACTTGAATACTTGACAAATTCTTAAATGAATTAAAGGTATATAGGTGTAGTGTGTAATAAACAATCCACACAGTACAGGAGCATGCTTCTAAGCCTGGGCAGTGATGCTCCCTGAGCATCGACTACCTTTCTTATTTTTGCATGACCAACTTTCAGTCTTTCAAGACACAGAACATGTCCCTATCTCCAGGACGTGCTTCTCTCACACAGTTAGGTTAGTAGCCCCTCCTTTATACTCAACCACCAACCTGGAATACTCACATAGCCTATATTCATATGATATCGTTACTAGCGTGTCTTCCCATATTCAAAGAAAAATATCCTTAACGAAGGGGCTGAAATGACGAGAGCAAAATTTGCCCTTTAGTAGATGCTAAATATATAAATGCTCTCCAGAAGGTGTTGCATAAATTGAAATAATCAGCAAAGGCTTTGGAGAACAAGTGAAAACTTAATGTGTAGAAGAGCAAAGAGCATTGTTGTAGCAGGTCATAAAGGAGAAGAAAACACCCTTTTTATTTCCTCAGGAAGTTGGTGGTTGGAAAATTGGAATATATATTGGTAAGAGATATTATGCAGAAATATTAGGACAAAAAATTACATTGGAGCAGCGTCTGAATGTCAGTCTAGAGAGACTGGAATTTACTTTGCGGGTGTAGGAATGCCATATTGATAATAGCCATGTAACAGTAGTCCATAAAAACAGTCAGTGATGTTGGTGAATGACAGGTAAAATGTCAAATGCAATAGTCAGCCACACAAGGACTATTAGTGTTTGAAAATATGTGGTGACACTGTAAATAAAAAGGAACAGATACAAGGAAAATAACTTGGAAATAAATAATAAAAATGGATTTCTACTACACAACTGTTAGAATGCCTCAAATCCAAAACACTAACAGCAGTGAGGATGTGGAGAAACAAAAACTCTCATTTATTGCTGTGGAAATGCAAAATGGCACAACTATTTTGGAAGACATTTTGGTAGTTCCATGTAAAACGAAACATAATCTTACCACACAATCCAGCAATCACTGGATTGGTATTTACCCAAAGAAATTAAAAATTTATGTGTATGCAAAAAACTTCACACAGATATTTATAGTAGCTTTATTCATAATTGCCAAAACACAGAAATAACCAAGATGTCATTCACTAGGTGAGTGGAAAAATAAACTATGGTACATCCAGACAATAAAATATTATCAAGTATTAAAAGGAAATGACTTATAAAGCATAAAAGACATGGAGGAATCTTAAATGCATATTACTAAATGAAGGAAGACAATCTGAAAAAGCTACATAGTATGATTCCAATTATATTACATTCTGGAAAAGGCAAAGGTATGAAGTCAGTAAAAAGTTCAGTGGTTGCCAGAGATTGAAGGGAAAGGAGGGATAAATAGGTGGCGTACAGAGGGTCTGTAGGGCACTGAAACTAATATATATATTATAATGACGGATAGATGTCATTATTCATTTGTCAAAATCCATAGAATGTGTAATACCAAGAGTAAGCCCTGATATAAATGATGCACCTTGGTTAATAATGGTATGTCAACGTACTTTCGTCAATTGTGACAAATGTACCACTCTACTGGGGAATGTTGATGATGGCAGAAGCTATGTGCATGTGAGAGCAGAGGGCACATGGGAAATTTCCGTACCTTCCCCACGATTTTCCTGTGAACATAAAGATGCTGTTAAAAAAAAAAATTTATCGTCTATCTATCAGAATATATTATCTGATTAATGAGTTTTTTGAAACTGAATTTATCCACAAGTTTAAATACAAAGCAGTAAAGAACATAATTTTCTTCACTGACTAGTCTTTCTGGCATATTCTACTGAAGCAACAAAAGACTGACAAAACTTATCAGTTAACATTTTGAACATTTATATGATACAAATCATTTGTTTTCTCATTGAATATATTTATCAAATTTCCACCAACTCTATAGCTTAACAATGATTTGTTTGGTGGTAGTATTTTTACTTAAAAATTACACTGACCTAATACATAAAGAAGTGAAAAAATCATTGCAATACATTTTATATTTATGTATGTCTTAATTTTGAAATGATAGGAGCAAGAGGAGATGTATTGCCCAAATACGAACTTGAGATTCAGTGTCAGCTCTTTTCAATTTGACTCAGTGTTCTGACCTAGATAGTTTGATTGTCAGACCACCTATTCAATAAAAGAGGAGAAATATTTTGTGTGTGTGTGTGAGGTTTTTCCAAGGGCATTTAAAATATAAAATTTGTTTTAAAACAAAGATTACTGATAACAATATAAAAATTAATAATTGTATATGTTTATTAATAGAAATGTAAAGGAAATTTTAAACTCATGAAAAGCTTATTCGAATCATGCTTCTAACACTCCCTGGAGGCATGCCCTCCGACATTTTTTACATTTAAGAAACATTTGATTCTGTAGATCACTTTAGGTAGTATGGACATTTTAACGATGTTGATTCTACCAATCCATGAGCAAGGTAGGTTTTTCCATCTGTTTACATCTTCTACAATTTCTTTTTTTAGTGTTTCATAGTTCTCCCTGTATAAGTCT
>CAUYSK010037803.1:0-50996 GCA_963575035.1 Avahi laniger
GCCTGTAGTCCCAGCTACTTGGGAGGCTGAGGCAGAAGGATTGCTTGAGTCCAGGAGTTTGAGGTTGCTGTGAGCTAGGCTGACGCCACGGCACTCGCTCCAGGCAAGAGAGTGAGACTCTGTCTCAAAAAAAAAAAAAAAAAAAAGAAAGAAAAATTGAAAAAAACAAAAAATAAGCCTGGTACATGCCTATAGTCCCAGTTACTTGGGAGGCTGAGGTATTAGGATCGTTTGAGCCCAGCCTGGGCAACACAGCGACACAGTCTCTTAAAAAGAAAAAAAAGGCTTCCCTGTGGTTAAGGCAAAGAGGAAGAGGACTCTGTGAGGGCAGATGGCATGTCTTGTATTTTTAAGTCTTCATATCCACTAAGGACTGTGTATTCTGTTGGTTCTCAGTAAATATCTGGTAGATGATAGAGTAAAGAAACAATACAATTCTTGCACTAAGCTTCCCTGGAGGAAATAGGAAGGAGAATGTGTTTGCACACACTGGAGGCTTATTTTCCATTTGAAACGCAAATGACATTGCTCATACAAACTGTGGGTAACTTTATTACAGTGCTTGGTTCTATTATGGTCACCGTTGTGTGGGCTAACCTTTATTAAAGTTGTTTTTAAATTATTAAACCATTTTATTGGGGTACTTTTGACACAAAAAGCTGTACATATTTAAGGTACATCTCCATGAGTGTTGGGATAAGTATACACCTATGAAACTATCACCACCATCAAGAAATTTATTATTTATCAATTATTTCTTATTTTTTAATATTGGGGTATAATTATATAGAGCAAGCTGCACAGATTTTAAAGGTACAGTTTGATGAATTTGATATACAAATATGCCTGTGTGACCAACACCCTAGTGAAGAAATTGGTCATTGCCATCGCACTGGAAGGTCCCCTCGAGTCCTTTTCCATCCTGTTCTCTCCCCACCAAGGCACTCACTCTTCTGATAGCCATCCGCATACATTGAATTAATTTTGCCTCTTCTTGAACGTCATAGAAATGAAATCACACAGTATGTATTTTCTTATGTCTTTTTTGCTGAGCATAGTTTGAAGATTCATCATGACATGTGTATCAATAGTATGTCCTTATTATTGAGGAGTAGTGTTGCCTTGTTTGAATATACCACAGTTTGCATGTCCATTCTCCTGCTGATGAACATTTTGGTTGCTTCCCAATTTTTGCTCTTTGAATAAAGCTGCAGTGAACATTGTAGCACATAAAGTTTTGAACTTAACTTTTAAATTTCTCTTGGGTGAATACCTGGCATAGCAATGCTCTGTGGCTTTCCTTTTCGTTTTCTTAATCGTATCTTTTGAAGAGCAGAAATGTTTAGTGCTGATGAAGTCTAATTTATCTTTTTTTCTATGTGGTTGGTGCTTTTGATTTCTGTGTAAGAAATCTTTGTCTTTCCTCAGGTCACTAGGGCATCCTCTTGTGTTTTCTTATCAGAGCTTTATAGCTTTAGTGTTTACCTTTAGGTCTCTGAGCCAACTTGAGATAATTTTTAGGTGTGGTCTGAGGCATGAATCAAGGTTCAGTATTTTCCCCACCAATATCCAGTTGTTCTAGCATGATTTGTTGAAGGGACTTGCCCCATGGAATTGTACTGAGGCTTTAGTCTGTGATTTTTTTTTTTTTTTAAGACAGAGTCTTGCTCTGTTGCCTGGGCTAGAGTGCTGTGACATCAGCCTAGCTCACAGCAACCTCAAACTCCTGGGCTTAAACAATCCTTCTGCTTCAGCCTCCTGAGTAGCTGGGACTGCAGTCATGCACCACCATGCCCGGCTAATTTTTTTCCTATATATTTTTAGTTGTCCAGCTAATTTCTTTCTGTTTTTAGTAGAGACAGCGTCTCACTCTTGTTCAGGCTGGTCTCGAACTCCTGAGCTCCAGCAATCCTCCTGCCTCGGCCTCCCAGAGTGCTAGGATTACAGGTGTGAGCCACCGTGCCTGGCCCAGTCTGTGATCTGACTGAACACGTGTACATCTATTTCTGAATTCTGTTCTATTTCATTGTCTGTCCTTAAGCCCGTACCACACTGTCTTGATTATGTTGTTTTATAACAAATCTTAAAATCAGATATTGTAAGTCCTATAACTATTCTTTTTTACAATTACCAGACTATTTCTTTAGGAAAATAAATTCTGCACGCAAAAGAGTTTCAAGTTTTAAATCCCTTAGGAAGTTGGTGAATACCAGTGCTCAGTCTCACTGTAGTTAATGGCTTCACCTAGCTGTGCTGATGTCAGGAAAGAATATTTCTTGATTCTTAGTCCTTTTGAAAGAACTCTGTAAAACTAGGTGGCATCTTTTTGTAAATTCTTAAAGTCAAGCCATGAATTTACAAAGAACTAGTGATCCATTCTCCCTTTGCTTTTAGCAGCAACTTCTTCTGTTGCTGTTAGGAGCACACAGGAGTGGAAGTAATTTTTCCGTGGAATAATCAGAAGGTAAATAAAGTAGATGTGTTTTTATCCTGGAAAGCTGTATTTTAAGGACATTTCTGATACACATTTATAACTAAGTGAAAGGTCTTAGAAGCCATACATCCATGGTTGGACAGTATCACTGCCAATTGATATTATCCTGATGAGTCTCTTTTGTATTTGCACAAACACATCTTTGTCTTATGGTTTAGCTGTTATAAACAACCATGCAGCTCTCAATTAGCACCCAAAGTTTTCAGTGTGAGGAGAAGCCCCTGGAACTTCGTTACCATTACCTCTGTAGCCCACACGCAGGAGTGGGGCGGAGGAGGCATGAGTGTGGTAAAAACAAACAGAAACTTCCCAGTGTTCTGCAGTGCTCCCTGTTTGTGCTGAGGCCAGAGAACCTGCAGAGCCAGTGGACCCTGACCTTTTTGGCACCAGGAACTGGTTTCATGGAAGACAACTTTTGCACAGGTGGTGCGGGGGTGCAGCTCAGACGGTGATGCATGTTCAGGTTCCTAACAGTACAGGGCACAGCTGCTATGAAGAGCAATAGAGGAGGGCACCAGCTGAGAAGGGGAGGAGCTGGGGCACAGGCACCTCCTGAGGGTGCTGCTGAGTGAGTTTAGGGATGGTTGTGCTTGAGGGTGAAACTGTGAAGAAGCCCAGTTGTTTTAGGACATATCAGAAAAATATTTATGACAGGGTGCGGGGACTAATGAGGAATATAGGCTCCCAGGAACTCCTGGCTGAAGGAGGAAGGAATCTGGGGCAGCCCGCTCAGTGAGGATGCTGGGCACAGGTGGACGGGCACACAGAGCTGTGCATGTCCTTCAGAGTGGAGCACAGGGGGTGCTCCCGGGCTGAGACCCTCAGGGACCGCATGCGTGGACTTCACTTTGATCTGCAGCTAGGGGTGTGGGGCAGGTACCTACACAGAGAAAAATCTGACTTGTCTAGTATCCTTGGTTGCAGAAAAATTTTGCCTCATATTGGCTTAAAAGATGAGGGTGACCTGTCCTTTATGGTGGCCTTTTTTGTTTGTTTCCAATCTAGCATCATGTGTGTGTTTAGTTATCATGTCTCTTTGGTTTCCTTTAATCTACAACAGATCTTCAGCCTTCCTTGGTCTTCCATTGACCTTGCTGTTTTTGAAGAGTGCAGGCCAGCTAATTCCTAGGCTGTCCCACAGTTTGGGTTTGTCTGATGTTTCCTTATGATTCGTTTTAGGCTTTGCATTTGGCAGGAATGTTACAGATGTTTTTGTGTGTCCTCCTCAGTGATCCCCACAGGAGGCATGTGATGCCATCCGTCCCATTGCTGATGTCTTCCAGGCTTCTCTGTACAGATAACTTTTCCTCTTTGTAATTAATAAAAAAAAAAAAAAAAACCTGTGGAGGTGATTCATTGACACTGTGCAACAATCCTGTTCCTCGATAAACTGTCATCCATTTGTTTTAGTATCCATTGATTATTCTTGCCTAAATCAGTTTTAGTGTGATGTTGTCAATGGTGATATTCTAACTCTACCATTCCTACTCTATTAATACTTATTACTATTGACCCATTTCATTTTTTAAGTACTTACTGTAATACCTGTAGCTCTGATCCTCCAGTAAGCAGGCTGGCTTCCTATGCTCCTTATATCAAATTATTATGGTTTTTTTTTAATTGAGAATTAAAATATCCAATTAGAGTTAGGTACTTTAATCTACAGTAAAAAAAAAATATATATATATATATCCCTCTCAGATTAGGAACATTTTGACATATCTGAAGGACAGATGTGTGTCTCAAAGGTTTGGAGACCCTCTCTCTATAAGCACCTGTTCCAGAGGGTAGAAGGAGGGGGACAGATGGGATGGGGAGGCCTGGGCAGCACCTGACGTGCCACCTGCCCTGCGCCGGGATGGGTGGGGATAGCCTGAGAAAATGCATGGGAAGCCTCGTGAAATGTCAAAGCATTGAGTGAGTGTGAGGATCTGGTGCCCAAATGGTTGAAAGCAGAGCCATATCAGGCTTTTATTAATAAATTATGAAAATTGAGTAACTCTTTTAAGCAGGAAGTCATCGAACCCTATGATAATAAAATTATCATATAAATGGGTTACAATAAATGCATGAAAGAGTTGGACTTTAAAGACTCAATCTCATTTGAGATCCACATAAAACTCCATTCCAGAGTGTATCTGTGTCTCTGTAGTGGCTTATTGAGGCAGAGAAAACCAATTTATAAAGATCTCATTTGCTTATTTAGGTCAGCCTTTGTTGGTGGCAAAAAATATCTTGACTTTGCACTTTTAGTGGCTTCTTATGCTGCTATTTATAGACTAAAGGTTCTTTATAGGGTGAATAAACAGTATGGTACTCATTCTTTTCCAATTTTAGTTTTCACATAAAAATTTCTCTTTTAGGTATGTCGCTTATAAACCTCTTCCTTCCTGACATCTGTAGCTTGTAAAACTTCTTTCCTGACATTTTTTTAAATTTTATTCTTCCATAGGTACCTCCTATCTAACAGACATTGTGTGGTGGGCCGGCACCATTGCAAGTAAGTAGCCTGTGTGGCAAAGAGTCTGGTCTTTTTCTTTCTTTCTTAACATGAGCCATTCATCTGGGCAGCACTGCAGGGTCTGGGATGAGCTGGGCTCCGCTCCATGTCTTCCGCAGCTCTGATGCCTCCCAGAGCCACTTTCTTTGCTTTGCCTCCTCTGCTTGTCCTTCCACATGTTGGGAAGGAGAGGATGGGCAAGCGCAGAACAAGAACAGAGACGCAGAGGGCAGAGCCTCCTGCTTCCCACAAGTAGCCCTGAATTTAGTCCCGTCCTGGGCCTGAAGAATTTAAAACAGCCCCTGCTTACTCACGTGTAGTTTGACTCTTGGCATTTGGTGAAATTCTGCCTTGTTTTGCTCAACTCAGTTGGTTTAATTAAGGAGAGTTTCTTGACTCAAAGACCAGATCAAAGTTATGTGCTATAACATAAAAGCAAATGGTAAAATTAAAGTTCAGAGCTCTAAATAGGTGAAGGGAAATTGTATTAGAAATTTCAGAAATATTATGTGGTTTGTTTGTCATATATCATCTTTTAGGCAAGACATTTCCTAGCCAACACTGATTCCATCCATTGGAAGAGCTCCTCTTCAAGCTCCATCTGGGGGTAGCCCCTGGAGCAGTCCTTTGCAGGCAGCAGTGTTTTCACTCGGTGTGTCAGCATTGGGTCACTGCGGTCGGCTGCCCACACCGGAGTAGGTTCCAGGCCACCTGAAGGTACACAGGAAGCTCTGCCCAACTTAAAACAAGGATGTGTCAAGACAGTGGCCATGCACTCAGTGCTGTGCGTACCATCAGTCACTGCTGGTTAGGGCACTTCCATGGAGGGCTGAAACTACTCACCCGACTGATTGGACCAGTGAGGCTATAGGGCCTGCTCTCTGCCACCACAACCCTTAAACATGCAAATGACGCCCCAGATTTGATTCCTCACAAGTAACGGGAAAGAAGCAGCCCATTTAGAGCACAGCCTTGCAGAATTCCACTATGTGATCAGTGCTAAAAGAGAGCTCTGTGACTGCAAGTGGTATGTATCCCTGTGATTCTCTTGACAGTGGCTGTTGGCCAGATTGGAAACTTCCTGGCTTACACGGCAGTCCCCACGGTCCTGGTGACTCCCCTGGGTGCCCTTGGAGTGCCGTTCGGGTGAGAGTTAAGATTCTGTGTTTTGGTATTTAATGTGTAGTTGAGATATAAAAAAATTTTCATTTTAAAATTTCATTTTAAATGTTTCTGTTAAAGCAGTAAAAGTAAAGTTGTAACTGAAAATCAGTAGTATTCCACTTCTATATCACTTAATTTTATTCCTGCAAATATAGTTCTGTGTGTTATTAACCATTCTTTTAGAAATTTGCTTTAGCATATTTCAAATTCTAACTCATTCATGCGTATCGATGAATCTGATGCTCTCATTCTCCTGGTCTTTGCCCTGGAAAACTTCTTAGAGACTAGAGTCTTTCCTGACACCTTGGCAAGTTACTCTGAGGAATCATTAAATGAAAGGAGTCAGTTGGTGTTTATTTGGTGCTCAGCGTCTGTTGCTGGATGCTGGGCGGTCCCCTACCTCACCCCAGGAAATGATGGAGGATGGGATGAATGACACATGGGCACCAGTGGTTGTGAAATAGGTTTATGACTCACACAATCAATAGCACATGGGTTCCCTAAGGGGGTCCTGAGTGAGATAGAGTGAGGGGAGCATTAGGTTTTTATTGTAGTTAGGAGGTGAACGGTGGAGGTTCACACGCTTAGACTAGGGTTTGTGTGGTTTGAAATTTCTGCCTGCACCAAGGGACCAAGGACTCCAAGGACCAAGGGTGTGTGCACACTTTCTGGTCTGCTTACCCAGATATGGGGCAAAAGGGAAAGGGAGAAGTGGGGAGTGAAGGCTGTTAGCTGTCAAACATCACAAATGGAGTCTCTCTTTGTTAACTTGGCTTACTACAAAAATGATTTTATGAGACATTTATTAAATAGTTCAACATCTGTCCTCTCGTGAACCTATTTATATTGTGTTATCTTGGAAGAAATCATTAATACACAGAGATAGGATAGAAGAGAAATGAAATGCCAGTTTCTAACTCATGGATATGTTGGTTTTCTGGTATGTTCCAGACAGACTCCCAAATCATTGCAGAGGACTGTGCCTGTGATGGATGTATTCAAGTCTGCACCTTAGAGTCACTTAGGCTTTAAGGTTCTGTGGCCTAAAAACCATGTTTTTTTACACATGATGCTTTGCAAATGTGTTTGTAGCACACTGTTCTCACCCACACATATACCTGCTATCAAGTGTGGCTTGGTGTCCCTTCGCATTTTGGATGGCCCCAAAGAGCTGGAACAGCGGGCAATCACTCCTCCAGCTTCCCTGACCTATTCCTGGAGAGATAATCAGGAAGACAACCCAACACTGTGATCTTTGCATGTGGCACATTTAATGTACACTTACTAAAATGCCTTGCCTAGTTAATTTCTTAAGAACTGTTCCCATATACTTTGATAATTGTCACCTCATCAAAAATGTTCACTGCTCTATGTTCAGGAAATGTTAATCATCTAAAACACCATGTGAAATGGTATTTGAGACAAGAAAAGCTTGTCTTCAAGTCAGGATCCCAATAAAACATTTTTTTAAAAAGAAAAAAACTAAGATTAATTTGGAAAAAGCAATCAAAAGATATTAAAGTGTACATATATAGGCATGTATACGTGTATGTATATTTAGAAGTTCTATTCTAGATAATGGAATGAAGTTGCTAGAATTAAATAGAAACAGAAATGTGGTACTAGAAAAAAATAAGTCTGTATAGCAGTGAATAGAAAAGAGAGCCCCAAAATAGGCCCACTTTTCTCTGCAATGCTTTATGTATGATAAAGTAATTTTCTGAACATACTACTTTGAAAATGAGGTTTAAATATACAACTATTATATACCCATAATAATTAAAAATAAAAAATGAAAAAATGTTTAAAAACATGTTTTATTGGAGAAAAATTTCCAGATTACGCAAAAGTTACAAGATTAAGAATACTGAGGCCGGACGCAGTGGCTCACACCTGTAATCCTAGCACTCTGGGAGGCCGAGGCAGGTGGATCGCTCAAGGTCAGTAGTTCGAGACCAGCCTGAGCAAGAGCGAGACCCCATCTTTACTAAAAAATAGAAAGAAATGATCTGGACAACTAAAAATATATATATATAGAAAAAATTAGCTGGGCATGGTGGCACATGCCTGTAGTCCCAGCTACTCGGGAGGCTGAGGCAGAAGGATTGCTTGAGCCCAGGAGTTTGAGGTTGCTGTGAGCTAGGCTTACGCCACGGCACTCACTCTAGCTAGCTCAGGCAACAAAGCGAGACTGTGTCTCAAAAAAAAAAAAAAAAAAAGAATACTGAAAACACCCATCTACCCCTCACTGCAACACCCCTCTTGTTAACATTTACCCCACTTGCTCTGTCATTTGCTTTCTCCATATCAGGGTTTCTCAACCTCGGCTCTGTTGACATTTGAGGCCAGATAATTCTTTGTTCTGGGGGGCTGTCCTGTGCACTGTAAGCAGTGCAGCATCCCTAGCCTCCACCCACCAGATGCCAATAGCACCCAGCCTCCCCCAAAATGTATCCAGACATCGGCAAATGTCCACCGGGGCCAAATCATCCCCAGTTGAGAACCACTATTCTAAATGAATATGATGGATTTTTATTATATTTGTTTTTTGGTTTATTTTATCCATTTGAGAGTAGGTTTTATAAATCATGATTCTTTACCCCTAAACACATCAATTTGTATTTCTTAAGACTAGAGATATTCTCTTAACTGCAACATAATTATCAATTTTGATAAATTTAACCTTATTATGATACATGTATCTAATCTGCTTCCATATTCCAATTTTGTCAATTGACCCATTATACTATCATTTTATACCATTATCCTTTATACCATTATTTTTTCTTTCTAGTACAAGATCTAGTCTAGGATTGAGAGCTGCATTTAGTTGTCATGTTTCTAGTCTAAAAGAAAGGGTCTTTCCTTCTTTAATAAATAGTGTTAGGGGCCAGGCGCGGTGGCTCACGCCTGTAATCTCAGCACTTTGGGAGGCTGTGGTGGGAAGATTGTTTGAGGCGAGGAGTTTGAGACCAGCCTTGGTAACATAGCAAGACCCCGTCTCTACAAAAAATAAAAAAATTAGCTAGGCATGGTGGTGTATACTTGTAGTCCTAGCTACTTGGGAGGCCGAGCCAGGAGGATCACTTGAGTTTGGGAGTTGGAGGTTGCAGTGAGCTGCGATTATGTCACTCTACTCCAGTCCGGGTGACACAGTAAGACCCTGTCTCAAATAAATAACTAAATACATACATACATACATAGTTAATGTTGGGAAAACTGGTAAGCAAATTTTAGGAACATCAATTTAAACTCCAATCACAGTACCCATCAAAATATGATCTAAGTGAATTAAGCATTATATACAGGGTGACCATCAAGTGTGGAAACAGAGACAAATACAACCTTAAATGGTTGATACTATGTTCAGAGCAAGATTTGGATGATGTTATGTGGTATGCTCAAGTATGTTGTCCCTCATCAACAATGCAGAGTTCAGTTGCTGTGTGAAGCTGCAGCAAACCCAGTGCATTAACCAGCATCTCCCTCCATACCTGCCCAAGCTGTGGTACGTAGCCACAGATGGTTTGTGTCTCTGGTTTTCACTGAACAACCTTCATCTCTAGCACAACCCAGAGTAAATAGAGATTCATTCTGCAAAAAAGAAAGGAAAAAAAATTTAGCTATCTTTCCAGAGTTTATAGCCCATGTATAAGAAAAATCTTTTTTTTATAACTTGAAAAAAATAGAATCTTTTTCATGTTTTAGAAAGATGAGACATTAACTTCCAGAAGTTTCTCAAGTTTGAAGCAATAAAAATTAAAAAGTTAATTTTCTACAATAAAAAAATTAAATAAGTAGAATGGGAAAAACATTTTAATCAAAAATGACAATGATTAAAGCTATTATATGAGGAATTTTTTCAAATTGAGCAGATAATATGAAAATCTCATTAGGTAAAATGTCAAAGGACACAAACTGCCAATTCATACATAGGAAAATACATTTATTCCACTAAGGCTAAGCCTTATTTTCAATAAAATGTACATAAGCAACCATATATAATAAGTACCTGTGTATTGAGTATTTAATAAATATTTGAAAGGTAGTAAGAATGTTAGGAAGAGTGTCTGGTAGATAAGAAAGTAAATATAGCGAACTCTGTATACTTGTTCTTTCTTTTCTTAGCTTCTTTAATATATATAAAATTATGTAAAGCAATAATTATTGGATTTGTTTTTTTATATATACAGTAAAAGGAGGAAGAAAAAATAAAGCTATTAATATATAGGAGTAACATTATTGTATCTCGCTGGAGTTAGAATAGTATCAATCTGAAATGTATTCTGATAAGCCCTTGAGTAACCACTTGGAAAATAACTCAAAAAAATATTGCAACAATTAAAATGTCACACTGAAAATATTCACTTAATGCAAAAGAAAACAATAAACAGGAATAGAGGAACAAAAAGAAGTGACATAAAACATGTAGGGAAAATGGCAGACATAAATCTAATGTATCAATAAAAACCTTAAATGTCATTGGATTAAACAATCCAATCAAAAGGCAGAGATTGTCAGGCTGGATAAGAAAAACAAAAAACAAGGTCCAATTATACGCTGCCTATAAGGAGACATACTCTACAGTCAAAGATACAAACATGTTTAAGGAAAAGGAGGGAAAAATATGTATTATATAAATAGCAATCACAAGAAATCAGCAGAGACTATATATAAAGACAAAAATAGACTGTCAAACCAAAAATGTTACTAGAGATAAAGAGGGATATTTTATAATGACAAAATGGTCAATCCATTTTGCCTATATCAAGATAAAACAATTATAAACAAATATATACCGAAAAATAGAACTTCAAAATATGTGAAGCAAAGCCTGACAGAATAAAGGGAGAAATAGATAATTCAGCAATGATATTTAGAGACTTCAATAGCTCACTTTCAATAATGAATAGAAAAACTAGGCAAAACATCAGCAAGGAAAAAGGAAGACTTGAATGATGCTATAAACCAACTAGACAGAACAGACATCTATGGAACATTCCACCCAACAACAGCAGAATACACATTCTTCCTAAGTGCTCATGGAACAGTCTCCAGGATAGAACACGTTGTAGGCCATAAAAAAAAATTCATCAAAAAAATTGAAAGGACTGAAATTATACAATCATTTTCTGACCACAGTGGAATGAAATTAGAAAGCAAAATCAGCAAAATGTGTGAAATTCACAAGTATATGGAAATTAACTCACTAATAAATGACCAATGGGTCAAAAAAGAAATTATCAGAGGAATTAGAAAATATTTTGAGTTGAACAAAAATGAAGAAACAGTATACCCAAAGTCATAGGATTCAGCTAAAGCAGTTGCCAAAGGGAAATTTATATCTGCAAATGCCTACATTTTAAAAAAGGAAAGATCTCAAATGAACAACTTAACCTTCCATCTTAGGACACTGGGAAAAAAGGGCAAACAAAATCCATAGCAAGTGGATTGAAGGAAATAATAAAAGATTAGAGTGTAATAATTTAAACAGAGAATAGAAAAACAATAGAGAAAATCAGTGAAACTAAATGTTTGTTCTTTGAAAAGATCAACAAAATTGATGAAGTTTTAGCTGGACTGACAAAGCAAACACATTAAATAACACAGTCCTAGAAAGACATAAACTACTGAAACTGTTATAAGAAAAAATAAAAAATCTGAACAAAACTATAACAAAGAGACAGAATTCCAAAAACTTCCAACAAAGAAAATCCCAGGCACAGATGATTTTTGCTGATGAATTCTACCAAACATTTAAAGACGAATGCCAATTCTTCACACTCTTCCAAAACATAGGAGAGCAGAGAACCCTTCCCATCTTACTCTGTGAGGCCATTATTACCCTGATAACTAAGCCAGAGAAAAATGCTGGGTATGGCGCATGCTGGTAGTCCCAGGTGCTTGGGAGTCTGAGACAGGAAGCTCACTTGAGGCCAGGAGTGCACAACCAGCCTAGCCGATATACCGAGACCCCATCTCAAAAAAAAAAAGAAATACATCAATTCTCATAAGAATATATGTGGAGAAATCTCCAACAAAATACTAGGGAATTGGATCCGGCAATATATAAAAAGGATTATATATTATGACCAAGTGGGATTTATCCTAGATAGATTTAGCATTGAAAGTAAATTAGTATAATATACCACATCAATACAGGATGTCCCAAAAGTCACCATACATAGGGAAAATGGGAAATTGTAGCTAAATGTGCCTTTATTTACAAAATATTCGTTACGAAATTTAACAAAATTTTTCCTTTATAGTCTTCATATACCCTGTAGAATAAAGGATAATCACCACAGAAAAGTCATTTTATAAAATTCAACCCCCCTTCCTGATGAAAACACTCAACATACTGGGGAGAGGCCAAGGTGGTAGGATTGCTTGAGGCCAGGAGTTTGAGACCAGCCTGGGCAACATAGTGAGACCCTGTCTCTACAAAAAAATTTTAAAAATTAGCCAGGTGTGGTGGCACATGCTTGTATTCCTACCTACTTGGGAGGCTGAGACAGGAGGATTGCTGGAGCCTAGGAGTTAGAGGTTATAGTGAGTTATGATTTTGCCATTGTTCTCCAGCCTGGGTGATAGAGCAAGACCCTGTCTCTAAAAAAAAAAAAAAGAAAAAGAAAAAGTCTTCCCAAAAACTATAGAAAGAAAAAAATGCTAGGAACAAAAAGTAATTTCCTAAACTGACAAAAGGCCTCTATGAAACCCCCCTGGCTAACATCATAGTTAATGGTGGAAGGTCGGATACTTTCCCTTTAAGTTCAGGAACAAGACAAGCTGTCCACATTCACTGATATTCAGCATTGTACTGGATGTTATAGCCAAAGCAATTAGGCAAGCAAATGAATTAAAAAGCATCCAGATTGGAAAGAACGAAGTCAAAATGTCTCATTTGGCAGAGGACATGATTTTATGTATAAAGAATCTTAAGGAGCCCCCTAAGAAAACACAAACCAGTTCAGGAGGATTGCTGGATAGAGGATCAATATACAAAAATCAGTTGTATCTGCATACAGTAGCTATGAGCAAATTAAAAATGAATTAAGAAAACAATTTCATATGTGGTAGCACCAAAATGAATGAAATACTTAGGAATAAATTTAACAAAAGAAGTGGAAAACTCATACTCTGAAAACTAAAAACATTCTTGAAAGAAATTAAAGACGACCTAAATAAATGGTCCATATTTACAAATTAGAAGAAATAGTATTAAGATGGTAGTAATCCCAAATTCATCTACAGATTCAATGCAGTTTCTATCAAAATCCCAACTGAATATAGAAATTAACACGCTGATCCTAAAATTCATAGGCTGTGCAAGGGACTTGAAATAAGAAAACAATCTTGAAAAATAAGAACAAAGTTGGAACAAACACAATTCCCTATTTCAAGACTTACTACAAAACTACAGTAATCAAAATGTTGAGGTACTGGGATAGGATAGACATGTAAATCAATAGACTAGAATAGAAATTCCAGAAATAAACCCTTACATTTACAGTCAATTGATTTTTGCCAGAGGTGCCAAGACAATTCAGCAGGGAAAGAATAGTCTTTTCAACAAATGATGTTGAGCCAACTAGATATTCACATGCAAATGGAAGTTGCACTCCTGCCCCATGCTGTATACGAAAATCAACTCAAAACGAATCAAAGACTTAAATGTAAGAGCTAAAACTATAAAAATCTTAGAAGAAAACATAGGTATAAATCTTTATGACCTTGGATTAGGCAATAGTTTCTTAGGTACGACACCTAAAGCACAAAAGCACAGTAACAGAAGAAAAGTAGATAAGTTGGATATCATCGAAATTAAAAACCTTTGTGCTTCAAAGATGCCATCAAGAAACTGAAAAGAAAACTCACAGAATGAGAGAAAATTTTCAAATTATTAAAAACTCTTACAACTCATCAATAAAAAGACAAACAACCCAATTAAAAGGCAGGCACTATACTCTGGTATTTTACCATGGCATAAGAGATGATGTGGCCTCTAGTCCAGGCTCTCTGCTTTCCTGCATGGTGACCCCTCCCCACCTTGTCACAGTCCACCAACCCCAGGCCCACCTTTTGCTCTGGGAGCCTCCCATCTCTCTGGTGTCTGCTTTTCTGGACAGATAGGCAGTGGAATGCCTCAATTTAATGTCCAGCTATGTATTCTAGATCTTTTGTTGGTACTTTCCATGATGTTGCTTATTTCCCCAGCTACACTGCTGGGGGCTCCTTGAGGACAAGGCCATCTAGGTGCAGGGATACAAACTGGCATAAAGGAAGAGATGCGAGTTTTGGCCTTATGGGTGTGTCATGACCATGGTTTTCTCTCTTGTTAGCTCTGTGGTCTTAGGCTCAGTGTGGATCCTTTCTGAGGCTCAGTTTCCTTATCTGTAAGGTGAGGATTGAAGGAAATTATCCAGTTACCTTGTTCTGTTGTGCCCTCCTCCTGGTGTTCATGGTCCCTGCATGTCTTCAGTGTAGACACCAGCAAAGTGAGAATGACCAGCCCGTGACTCACCAAATTGGGCTCTGGTTTCCCAATTCAGATTGTGTACTGATACTATACAGGGAGTAAGAGAAGCCTATTATAAGCCTGAGGATGATAGATGTTTCATGAAGAATACATTTTTTTTGCATTGAAAGAGTAATTGTGACCTCACCTTAAAAATTTTTAATACTAGAGAAAAATAATCATCCAGACTTTTCCTACCATACTGCAATTACTATTAGCCTTCCTATTTTTTCTTCTGTTTGTACATTTTTTCACTTAATTTATTTTAACTTAAATGTTTTTAGCATGCATTACTTACAATTATTTTTGGTAATTTCTGTACTCTACTTTCCCATTTAGCATAGTTTTTTGATAGTTTGCTTTTATAAATAAGGAAGCAGTATTTTTATTTTTGGTCAATCAAAACTTTTTCTACTCTGGTGTATTTTCTCTCTACTGAAATAATAATAATAATATAGTGTTATGAGTTAAGAGTGTCATCAGCTATGTAGTGATCATGCATGGAATTTGCATGAAAATCCTGTTTGCGTTGAAATAACAAATTCAGTAAATTCCTAATCTTTTCTGTTCTTAAGAACTAAATTAAAAATAAAATAATGTCTATTAAGAAAGCATGATTTTTCTAGACAAAATATTTGCAGTTAGTAGAAAGAGGTCAGATCATTAGATTTAAACTCTAATGATTGTGCTTGTTTTAATTGAAGGTCCATTTTAGCTTCTTACCTTCTGAAGGAAAAGCTCAACATCTTGGGCAAGCTGGGGTGTCTGCTAAGCTGCGCAGGTTCCGTCGTGCTGATTATCCACTCCCCGAAGTCTGAGAGCGTGACAACCCAGGCGGAGCTGGAGGAGAAACTGACCAATCCAGGCAAGTGCTTTCTAGCAGGGCCAGGAGAGAGCTTCCTGGAGTCCTGACCTTTGCATCCAGGTCTTGAGTCCGACACTTGCTGGTGGCACGGTGAAGCCAGTGAAGCCGTGTGCACCCCAATGTGGCACCGCAGGTCTGCGTTCTGCACAGCCCTCCCCCCCAGCCCTGCCTTCCTCCCCATGAATTCCTTCCTGCTGCCCTTGCTGAGCTCTGCCCCTCCGCCCAGTGCCACTGGGCACTTCCCTCCTTCCTATGTGAAGCTGAGAGCAGGGCCCCAGTGTCTCTTATCCTTAGATTCCCCACAGAGCCCTGTATGTATATTTTTTTGACATAATTTCTTTTTCTTTTTCCTTTTTTTACAAATGCAATAAAAAAAAATACTACTTAAAGTATAGTTTTTACTTCAAGTAGACCACCCTGTGTTGCTCACCAACAATTCTAGGCAGATGCTGGCACAACAGTATCTGTACAGCCACAAAAGGTAGCCTCTTTTGCAGTGATGGACACAGCAACAGAAACATCTGTAAAACTTGAAAAAGGGATTCATAGCGAAATTAGCCAAGACTATATCTCCCTGTAGTGTTTTATCCCTAAACACTTAGCACTGTGATACTCATTTTCTCCCATAAAAGCCAAAGTATTTCCAATGCTGTGAGAAATGAGAGTACAAAGTCATGGGGGGAAAAGGATCAGAGAAGTAGATATGAGTGTCCTGAAGGATTTACTTTATGTAATTTCCAGAAGGACATATCCAAGGGCTACTTACTTTTTGATAAATATGTATGATACCAACATATTGAGGTCCTAACTTATTTGTATCAAAAAAAGTTGTGAATTTGAACATCACCATAAAAATTAGGTATGCTATGAACATATAATGATGGCAAAAAGATTTTTCTTTTTAACATGAAAAATTGGTTTTTTTAACCTGGCATATAAAATGCTATTATTCTGGCTACTTAATTTATTAGATGTTTTTCTTATTTTTTTCTATAGGTACAAACACCAGAATGAATTTTTGTCAAATAACTGCCTCAGAAGAAATTTAAAATCAGTACTTGTTTATATTTCTGAAATGCCTGATATAAGATCTCTGATATTCAAAGAGGGGAAGGAAAGGGAATGTTGTGGAAAAGTTCTCTAAAGACATGTGTTCTTTAGATATCACCCCCAGAGAGCAAAAATTAGTCCTTGAGGATAAAAAATCTAATACTCTTTTTTTTTTTTTTAAGACACAGTGTCTCACTCTGTGGCCTAGGCTAAAGTGCAGTGGTGTGGTCATAGCTCACCATAGCTTCCTGAGCAGCTGGGACTGCAGGCACATGCCACCACACCTAGCTAATTTTTCTTATTTTTATTGTAGAGACAGGGTCTCACTATGTCACCCAGCCTGGTCTTGAACTCCTGGCCTCAAGTGATCCTCCTGTCCTGACTTCCCAGAGTGCTGGGAATGAGCCACCGTGCCCAACCCCTTATATTCTTTTAATGTATAAAGCACAGATATAGATATAGTATATAAACAGATACCCATATATCAGTGATATTAAAATTTCATGGGGTGCCAGGCATGGTGGCTCACACCTGTAATCCTCGCACTCTGGGAGGCTGAGGTGGGAGGATCGCTTGAGGCCAGGAATTCAAGACCAGCCTGAACAACATAATGAGACCTCATCTCTACAAAAATATAGAAAAATTAGCTGGGTGTGGTGATACATCCCTATAGTCCCAGCTACTCAAGAGGCTGAGACAGGAGGATCGCTTGAGCCCAGGAGTTTGAGGCTGCAGTGAACTATGATGACACCACTGCACTCTAGCCTGGGCAACAGAGCGATACCCTGTTTCAAAAAAAAAAAAAAAAAAAAGTCATGAGGATGAGTAGAAGGAAGTATAAAATGGTTCCTTAGGGGAATGATAATTAAAAAAGGGTTGAAAGACACTGATGTAAGGTAAGAACCACAAAACGTAGAGGCATCTGGCTGCCTGCTCTAAAGATAAATTAGAATTTAAGGTTGATCATGTGAAAATAGAGAAGTTTTCCTGGATGTGGGGTAGTCTCTCCAAGCTGCCTAGTTCTCAGACGCAGGTTCTGAGGCATGTCAGAGCTCTCCTCTGGCTGCTGTACCCACTCCTGTCTCCTCTTTGCCCACAAGGCCACTGCCCACCTTTTTTTCCTGTCCCTCGGCACTGCCGCCTTGGGGTGAGACCTCTTGTTGCCCACCTGCTTCTTCCCATCCCCACCCCAGCCATCTTGACACTGGGACCCTTCTGAAACATAGTCAGACATGTCCCTTCCTGGCTTCAAAGCCTCCTGCATCTCCCTACCCATGAGAGAGGGCCCAAATTGCTCCACATTCGGGCTCTGCTGCTCTTCCTGATACTAAGCCTGCACAGTTGCATTCAGGCTGCTTCTGTTTCTCTGCCGAAGCCCCAAACATACCCGTCTGGCAGTATTTTGTGCTCACCCATGTGAATCTCTCTGTCCTCAGTGCCGTTCCCCAGTTTGTAGGTCAGGCTCCCAGGCAGCTATCACTTGCCCTTCTTCCAGAACCTCCCCAAGAGCAGGGCTCCATAGTTGCTTTTTCTCACTTTTGGAGGGTGGGGTCCCCCCTGTCTGCTTGCTGATTTGCATGTGCACACTTAATCATTTGTGTCTGCACTTACTTATGTGTCCACACTTGCTTATGTGTCCACACTTAATGGTTTGTGTGTCCACTCTTGCTTTTGCTGGTTTGCATGGCCAGACAAGTTCCCAGCAGTGCCCCCAGGTCCATTTTTTTTTTTTTTTGAGACAGAGCCTCACTCTGTTGCCCGGAGTAGAGTGCCGTGGCGTCAGCCTAGCTCACAGCAACCTCAAACTCCTAGGATCGAGCAATCCTACTGCCTCAGCCTCCCGAGTAGCTGGGACTACAAACATGCGCCACCATGCCTGGCTAATTTTTTCTATATAGATTTTTAGTTGTCCAAATAATTTCTTTCTATTTTTTAGTAGAGATGGGGTCTCGCTCTTGCTCAGGCTGGTCTCAAACTCCTGACCTCGAGCGATCCACCCGCCTCGGCCTCCCAGAGTGCTAGGATTACAGGCGTGAGCCACCGCGCCCGGCCTCCAGATCCATTTTTGATCTAGGAATGGAATTCATGGAGAATACAACCTCCATGTACATAATTTCAAAGCAGTCAGTATAATGCGCTGTTATGTAAAGGAAAAATAGCAGGATGGTACTTCGTAATAAAACTCAGATTTCAATATGTAAATGCTCAGGTACAGCTACGGGAGAAAACATATTGAAGCCAGCAGATCCCACACCCTGTGTGGAGCCTCTGAGAATCTGGCAGCTGCATAAAGACTGACATGGGGGTGTTATATTACTCCTAACTCAGACACCCGGGGGGTCTTGCCATCAACAATATGATCCTCTGAGATAGAGAATAACTCTTAATGAAGTTCCTGATCAAATAAAGAACAGTCCTCCCTACATTGACATAAAAGTTGCATTTCTGAAAAATTCAGTGGATGTTGAACCCTGCAAAAATTACTTTTATACATAAAGTAGGTTCTAGGCTCTGATTATTATAAACATATTTTTCACTTACTAGTCCAAGGAGACATTAAGAAGCTGAGAGGCGAGTGGGGTAATTTGTGATAGTGTGGGGCTATCTGCACATACTCTGCCTATGGTCTGTAGCCCCCAGTCACTCCCAGAGCCACAAATACCCCCACAGCTTAAGATTCCCCCACTGCACCCCTGCTCCTGGGCTCCCAGCACTGCGCCCTGCGATGGCTGTTCAGTGAAAGTTTGTTGATTTGATTCTAAAGTAAGAAAACCCATCTTGTGAATGGCTTTTTTCCCTTAACCTCAAAGTATCTACAGTTGACTTGTATTGTTATAAAAATGGTACTAGTAGAGAGAGGGCTATGCAGACACTCAGGAGCGATGAGTGTTGTGATGGTGAAAATAGTGGTGGGAATTATTTTTGTGATGAAAGTAGATCTGGTAAATTCAAACCAGAACCCTAGGGTTCCCACCTGCCCCACCCTGTAGGTGGGGCGTGCTGCTGCCTTGGCTCTGTCCCCAGGGCAGCAGGCCAGCAGGTGACTGCAGGTCAGCATGTGCCATCTGTTTTCCAGTGTTCGTGGGCTACCTGTGCATTGTCCTGCTCATGCTGCTGCTGCTTATCTTCTGGATAGCGCCGGCCCATGGGCCCACCAACATCATGGTCTACATCAGCATCTGCTCCTTGCTGGGCAGTTTCACCGTGCCTTCCACCAAGGGCATTGGGCTGGCGGCCCAAGACATCTTGCACAACAACCCATCCAGTCAGAGAGCCCTGTGCCTGTGCCTGGTGCTCCTGGCCGTGCTTGGCTGCAGCATCATCGTCCAGTTCAGGTACATCAACAAGGCGCTGGAGTGCTTCGACTCCTCGGTGTTCGGGGCCATCTACTATGTCGTGTTCACCACATTGGTCCTGCTGGCCTCAGCCATCCTCTTCCGGGAATGGAGCAATGTGGGCCTGGTGGACTTCTTGGGGATGGCCTGTGGATTCACAACTGTCTCTGTCGGGATTGTCCTTATACAGGTGTTCAAAGAGTTCAATTTCAACCTTGGGGAGATGAACAAATCTAACATGAAAACAGACTAGGATGCAACAGGAGGTTGGGTGGCTCGAGGAATGGGCATTGGAGGTGGTTTCTGATCCTGCCTGGAAGTGAAGTAGAAGAGACCCTCGATCACTAATGTTAGAGTTGCCTGTATACTAACAAGTGGGCCAGTGGACACGGGGGAGCGTGGCTTGGCACCAGAGCAGGGGCCCAGCCCTCTGCAGCCCAAAGTCCCCCAACGTTGCCTGGGCGCCATCTCTCTCTGATGAGACGAATCTCATTTTCATTTCCATTAATCCGGATGCTTTCATGAATATTCTTTTAAAACATTTTCACATTATTTAAACAGAAAAAGATGGGCTCTTTCTGGTTAGTCTTTGCAGGAAAGCAGGTATTCTTACTTAGAAGATTACTTTGGAAATGAAGAAATCATCTTGAAATCTGGCTCTGCACAACAGTGAATGTGTCTGTAGTTGTGTTAGTTTGCATCAAACATGTATAACATTCAAGTAAGTCGTCTAAATAAGAAGTATATACATTGAATTGTTTTTAATCCTCTAACAAGTTGACTTTTCTACCCTCCCACTTCGAGACATTTTAATAGCAAATAGAGAGGGAAGAGTTGTTGCAGTATACCATTGGCAGGATGACTTTTCAATAGCTCAAATCAATTTCAGTGCCTTTATCACTTAAATTGTTCACTTAATTTGACTATTACTGTGTGTTCTCTTAGATTAGAATAATGCAACTTCCTTGATTATATTTTAATATTTCAATATTCAGATAATAAATGCATAAAGCAGTTACAAGTAATAGTACAGTTATGCGTCACTTAACAACAGGGGTACATTCTGAGAAATGTGTCATTAGGTGATTTTGTCCTTGTACGAACATCAGGGTGTATTTAACACAAACCTGGATTTTGTAGCCTACTATACATCTAGGCCATATGCTATAGCCTATTGTTCCTAGGCTACAAACCTGTACAGCATGTTACTGTACTGAATACTGTAGGCCATTATAACACATCAGTAAGCATTTGTGTATCTTAGCATATCTAAACATAAAAAAAGTACAGTAAAAATACGCTAGTATAGTCTTACGGGACTACCCTCATATATGTGGTTTGTCCTTGACCCAAATGTCGTTATGTGGTGCATAACTGTATATTCATTGGAAAATAGTCAAGACTAAAGACACATTAGAGCAAACTGTCCCGTTTAGCATGTAGTTTTTGTCCATTTAAAGATAACTGATTTAAGTAGCATGAGATATTTTATTTGTGTTCAATCTATGTAACTGGGATTCAGTATCAAATATGTCCACATTTCTCTTTCAGCAAGTATTTGTTGCCATTCAGAAGAAATAAATTATTAACTTAATAATAAGACGGTTAGATGAGAGTAACTGTTCCAGAGCACATATAGTGAATGACCTGTAATACAGGAACAAGTTAAAGGACACGCTCAAGCTTAGGCTAGTTTCTACAAATTGGAATACTTAATTCTCAAAACAATTTCCAACAAAAATGCAAACAGTTAATTTAGCCATATCCTTGTTTTTTGAAATGGCAGTGTCCTAGAGTTTCTTACCCAACCTCTTACTGTATGTCCTAAATGCAAAATATCCATTAAATTATGCCAATATTTGGCTCAAAGAGATTATTCTTCTGTCCATAGTAACCTTCCATGTATATTAAATTGGGGCAAACCATAAAGTAATGCAAATATTTCATCACAGCATTATGTACTTCATGCACAATGTTTTATCTAAATAGGGAACAACACCAAGGTGAAAGATGGGATGGGGTAAAGTAGGTTAGGTGAAGTAGAACATGAAATTTAATAATACCCAATTAACGTTACTCACTAAGAAAAAACTGTGTTTTTCCAGGCAAAAAAGAATATTTCTAAGGTAAAGTTTCAAAGAATAGTTCCCCAAAGTATTGAACAAAGAGGCTAAATAAAATCAGACTAGTTTAACATAGAGTGAAAAATGCCTTTTTAAATTAAAAGTGCATGTGATGATCATGGGTTGTCAGCGATTTGTAAACTAAAAGCAGCAACAAAATTATTCAAACATTGAAAAGATTTTATATTAACTGATAGTTAATGCTAAAAAAGCCCATTACTCTTTTATCAGCTCTTGAAGGTTTGTTTTTTATCATCAGTATTTTTAGGAATGCAGGCCTTAATTTATTGAACTGAACTTCCTGAAAATATACTATAGCAGTATCAAATACTTTTAAGCATAAATATAGTTTCCTAGGTAAGGAGGAGTTTGAGATATTCAAAGAATACACGTGAGTATACAAGTATAATGAGAAAGTACACGTATCATATGGAAATTATGTTTATTTTGCTATAACTTACATGTGAAGCTTACTTTAAATGCATCCATTGGTGTACCTTATTACATTTTAATCCACAATTATACCATTGATACTCAGAGGTGGTGGATGATCTTTCCTATGATTTTTTTAGTGTAAAACAAAATCTCAAAGTATTAATAGCTCATCTCCTCTTGAAGGTGACTGGTCCTGGGACAGTTAGAATCTCCCAGGTTTATTCTTGTTCAGCAGATACTTCTGTAGGTTACATAGCTTTTCTTCCAGTGGAACAAAGGTCATATCATCCATTGTTTTTCAAGTGTGTGACACTAGCCTCAAAGCAAATGAAGTGGCCAGTGGTCTAATGATCTAATTTTTAAGTTCAACATAGAGCATTTAACTTCTGATTTAATAGCATTTATTTTACAAATTCATATTTTCATAATTCATTTGGAAATGCAAAGGGAAAAAAGCCCCCGAGTGAGAACTTTGGGCGGAGGGGTTTAGAATGGGGATGGTCTCTTGTTGGTCTTTCCATACGTAAATGCACGTGAAATATTTTCATTATTACACTATGCTTTGAGGGAAAAAACCCTACTGTATACTTGTTTTCAAGTCTTCTCTAAAATCAAAGGTTTTGGATCACAATTTGCAGATATACTCTTGATAGATATTTAAATAGACCATTTCTTTCCTCTCCTCCTTTTGGACAATGCCTTGTTTTCTCATCTGAATCTTTGCATTTGGAAAGATTGCTTCCTGTTGATGAAGTGTAGGGCCAATTAAGGATTCTAACCCAAACCCAGCACCAAGGGACCACCCTGGAACGTTTTTCGCTGGTCTGCAAGACCACTCCATCTTTGGGGAGAAAGTTCTGGAAAGGGGAGATCAGGCTGCTCTCTGACACACATGGAGTGAGGCACTGCCCTCGTGGGGAATTTCTGGAGGAATCTTCTTTTACAGTTACCTTTGTCATCATTCAGACTCTCATTCCGATCTTTTCATATTATTAGAATGTTAGTGAAATAAGTATCCTTCATTGCTCTTTGTTCAGCAATAAGAAAAATTCTTTCGATTCCTCCTTTTCAAGCCAGTTTGTTAAAAGCCAAGTTGTATTTCCAGAAGTTCATCCCAGCAGTAATGTGTTGGTCTTTGTTCTTTGTGTTTCACGTCTGTTTTCTGATAGAAGAGAGCACTGCTCAAATGTACAGTCACCTCTCATCTTCCTTCTTCTTAAACAGCTTGGTTTTTCGTCAATACTTGCTTGACTTCTAAAGGCCAGTTCCTAGACTTCTGTCAAGCCCTGCAGATGCAGCATCTCCCAGGTGCAGACAGACGCTCAGTCCATGGAAATAGGTGTTAAGCACAGGCCACTGGCTTGCAGCATAATTCTTGCTGGGAGATGATACTTCTTTCCAAGCTGCTCAACTAATCTATTAAATAGAAGATTAGAATCTAGAGAATGCTGTGATGGTTCACAGAGCCATGTCTATTGCTCTTCTCTGATGCCACTTGATCCTGATTTAGGCTTCCTGTGACCAAGCAGGAAACTAGAAGGACAAGAACATTCTGGTTTGAGGTCTGTTCACAACTGTATGGATTGGCTTCCATGTTTGAAGGAGTTGTCTTTCTTGGCGTGTCTGACACCAAGGCGTTTGTTCACCCATCAAGCAGGATTGGATGGAATCTTGTTCTGCCTTCTCAGGGACCAAAAACGTATCATTAACTCCTTAGCATTGACCTTCCTCCTATGCATGTTCATTTTTTGTATGTTTTACTCATATTCATAGCTAGATTCTGTTAACTTTAGTTGGAAAGAAAAGACCAATTTGCACACCAGTCACACCACGAGACAGTTTATCATATAAAATACCTCAATTTTTTTGTATTCCTCACTTCCACCTCACAATTGTACTGGTGATTAATTTTAAGAGTCTGTCCTTTAGCTTACAGGTGATTTTTCACGTCCGGCCAGATTCTTATACCTCCATTGTATACTTGAAAAGATTAAGAATTACAGGAATAGGAATGAGAATTTGGCCCAGTACCACTACTCATTTATTTTCATACACATTTCTCACATGCAACAAAAGAATTATATTTTAAGAAAATGTAACTTTGTTATGTCAAAAATGTTGTCTAGTAAAAAGTTGTTATTCAGTAAAACAAGGATCATGTAAATAAATGTCTGTTTCAAATGTACCCAAAGCAATTAAAAAGCAGAGTCAAGGCCCAGAGCATGAGCCAGGGAGAAGGATTTATTTCTTCTTTTCTCTATTTTTCCTTGAATTGTGCAAATATAGGTGAGTTACTTAACCTTTTCGTGCCTCAGTTTTTCTACCTCTAGAGGGGTGGGATGGTTCTCTGAATTGATTGTGCTGGCACTTCTAGCAGTTCCAGTGGCCTCCAGTGAGCGCAGCATGTTCAGGGTGCTCTGGGAGTGACGCGGTGGGAACTTGGCTGGCATGAACTGGCCATGGAGTCTACTCAGGACTGCGCTGCAGAACACGCAGCTTCAAACACTGAGAGAGCAGAGGAGGTGCTGGTAGTAAAGTTTGCATGATTCCATGAAGCTTTAATTTTCCTTTTTTGTTTTAAAAGGAAAGGTTTTATATATCTTATTGTAAAATAACGGAAATTAAACAGGGACTTTGTAAAGCTGCACTGAAAGATCACATTCTGATGGTGTGATGAGCTCTGCTGGCATTCTGCCTAGGTCTGTGTTCTGCAGATTTAATGGCCTGTGAAGCACATGGATTCTGTGGCATTGAATGTGTAATGTCTGATGCTGAACTTCATGCTTACAAGCAGCTCAACCCTGATGATGAACTATCTATCTCACACCAGGCACATGTTAGGAGCTCCCAAACCACTAGTGCCAAAGGGTCATGTTGAAAAGTTCAGAATATTTCCTCTATTTGTCAGAATATAATAATTGGCCCCCCACCCTATCAGTGTCTTTGCACTTCACAAAAGTTTAAGGGTTTTGTTTTTTAGTAGCATTCCTGAGTGTTTTTGCCTTTCTAAAGGATAACTATTAGTTTCTTATAAAATGGGGAATATAATCATGAAATAGAGGAAGAAAACTAGATCAAAAACGTCAAACGTTGATTGGTTGCATAAAAATTTTTCATGTAAATGTATCCGGGGAGCTTCCAATTAGCATACATACATTTGTCAGTGGCTAAGACTTGCTTATATTTTGCTTTGTAGAAGTAGTCATGGCATGTTGTAATTGCCTTATGTTAATAAAAAGGCTATTTATTAAGTTTTCCAGTAATATTTATTAATATGTATGTGTTTTAAAATAAAATAACTTATTTCTAGCTGAATACTTGTTGATTTTTTTTTTCCTTTACTTGAAATGCTTGTGTAGTCTCAGGTTCCAGATCATCCCAATTTCTCAATTTTTTCCTATTTTCTTTGTAGAAATGAATAGCCTAGGTCTCCATAATAGTGTAGAAAATTTCTACCTAGCCATCTGCCTTGGGGCCAAATCCTTGATGTGTGAAGGAATTCACCATCCTATGACCATCTGGCCAGGTGTGGTGGCTCATGCCTATAATCCTAGCACTCTGGGTGGTCGAGGCAGGAGGATCACTTGAGCTCAGGAGTTTGAGACCAGCCTGAGCAAGAGCAACACCCTGTCTCTACTAAAAAAAAAATAGAAAAATTAGCTGGGTGCAGTAACAAGTACCTATAGTGCCAGCTACTTGGGAGCTTGAAGCAGGAGGATGGCTTCAGCCCAGGAGTTTAAGGTTGCAGTGAGTTCTGATAATGCCACTGCACTCTAGCCAGGGTGACAAGAGTGAGACTCTGTCTCAAAAAATAAAAATAAAAACCCACCTTTGTTTTGATGTTAATACCTTTTTACATGTTTTGAGTTGTACAACATATTAGTATGTCATTTTACATTTTAAGCCCATAGACAATTAGAAAATCATAATATATCTTAATATTTTAAGCATCAACATAAATCTTATCATTAATTTTCTTTAGTGTCCTATAAATTATTTTATTAGATGAGAAAAGTATTTTGAGTAAAATGATTTTTTTCTTAGGATCCATCCAAAAGGATTTAATTTATTCACATTTTGATCAAAGTATACTTACATAGAAATCAGGAACAAACATTTAATGAAACCACCAAATGTTCGTTTGGATATCCCTTTCCAGACAGATTTTTGGGGCTGTGAAATGCATAAATGCCAAATTCTGCAGTCATTCAACAAAAACTTGCCCTGGTTGGTTACTACCATGGAGCTGCTAGCGCTTGCTGGTGGCCAAGCATGGCAGCTGTTGAATGCAAGTGCTGCGCCTGGTTCTGAGGAACACACAGAATCATGGTCCCTGTCCTCCAAGGACCTTGTGATAGAGTTTCTCTGTTGCTTTGTGACACTCCTGTTTGATGACTTTTAGATGTGACATTGTTGGCATATTTGTTGTAATGCTAGCCACACTTACTTGTACACCATTATTTTGAACCTCATGTGGTAGTTTCCAAAGGGTTTTTAGTTGGAGAGGTGAGGCACAGTCAAGAAAATATTTAGGTACCTGTCTGTGATAGTGTTTTAGAGAAGAGAGCGATTAATTCCAGCATTGGTCATTAGAAAGAGTTGGGAGTGGAACTGGACTGTGGTGAGCAAGGTAGGTGTGATGCCAAGGAAATGACAAAAACAGTGAGTCCGTAGAGTAACTGAAATGATGGGCCAGAGGATGGAGGAAAGGTCAACCTATTAATAGATTGCCCATCTATAAAACTACATCTTTTTTATTTTTGGTAAAGACATTTGGGGGATCTCAGTATCTTCTTCCTTTAATTTGGCATACTTGTTCACTACATCAGTTTTTACTGCTGCTCTAATGAGTTACAACCCACACTGTGGTGTATGAAGACAGATTTATTATTTTACAGTTCTGGAGGTCAGAAGTCCAACGCAGGTTTTACTGGGCTAAAATCAAGGTGTCCGCAGGATGACATTCTCATGGAGGTTCTAGGGGAGAGTTCATTCCCTACCTTTGCAGATTCTAGAGGCTGCCCTCACGCCTGTAGTCTCGGCTCCTTCCTCCATCTTCAAAGCCAGAAATGTCACATCACTCTGACCATTCTTGTCATCATGGCTCATTCTCTGACTCTGACATGCCTCTCTCCCTCTCATAAGGACCTGTGTGATTATCTTGGACCCCCACAACAATCCAGGATCATCTCCCCATGGCAAAATCCCCAATTTTTGCATAGTCCCTTTTGCCATGTAAGGTTACAGAGGCACAGCTTTTGAGGATTAAGATGTGCATACTTTGAGTTATTCCTGTCTCTTTCAGAGAGTTTTTCCCCTGCCCCAACAACAAATGTTTTAGGAAATGCCCTACTACATTTGGAGATCATCTATGGCCTTGAATAAAGTAAATAGTATTAACTGAAAAACATTTATCTAATACTAATGTTTTAAAATGCCAGAGAATGCCACTGTTCACCTTGGGGGGCAACAAGCAAATTTAACCAGTGAGAGGGAGGTGAGCCAAAGAAAAAGTGATCATCTGCTATGCAGTTCTTATGCTTTGGTAGTAACAAAGCCAAAACATATGAGAGTAATTGGGGAACTAATTATACTTAAGAAAACTATACAATTTCCTAATATATGATTTTTAAAAATACTGTTTAATAAGTCTTGCCTATGCTTGTATAACAATGACAAAGATTTCAACAGCTTTATTAGGTATAATTGACATCTGATAAACTGTACATATATACAATGTATAGTTTCATAAGTTTTGACATATGTCATATGACGAAAGTGTCATCATGAGCAAAATAGTGGACATACCCATCACCCCAGAGTTCCTTTTGGACCCACCTGTAATCCCTCCACTCTCCCTGCCCACTCCAGTCCCAGGCAACCATTCATCTGCTTTCTGTCATTGTATATTAACTTCCATTTTCTAGACTTTTATATAAATGTAATCATTTAGTATATACTCTGATTTTTTGGTATGGCTTCCTCCTCTTACATAATTATTTTGAGACTCAGCCATATTATAGCATGTATCTGTAGTTCATTCCCTTTTATCACAGAGTACTGTTCTATTATATGGGTACGCCACAGTTTGTTTATCCATTCACTAGTTGATAGACATTTGGATTGTTTCCAGTTTCTTGACTATTAAAGTTGTTATGGAATGTTTATTTACAAGTCTTTTCATGGATATATGCTTTCATTTCCTTGGGCAAATACCTAGGCATAGAACTGCCAGGTCATATGGTTGGTGTATGTTTAACTTTTTAAGAAACCGTCAATCTGTTTTCCGAGGAAGTGGTATCATTTTACAGTTCCACCAGCAGTGTTTAAGAAGGAATTAGAGTTTTAAAACTTTAAAAATATCTCATGATGACTGCTTGAACACTCATAGTATACAAGATGTACATCATGTGCTGGAGAAGTGATGTGGGCATTTAAGGAGCCTGTATCATATTAGCAAGTACATATATACACTTACAAAGAGAACACACTGTACAATGTTACATTAAGTGTCAGGCGGGAGGTCCAGATAATGAATGTGTGAGGAGTCTTTGGCCTAATGTGATGAGAGAAGGCTGATTAGATGAGGCAGGGCTCTCTCTGGGATGATTTAAACACTGGCAGAAAAAAGCTGCAAGCAAATTCATTTGTTAGGTTAAATTAACATACTGATGTCTAAGCACTCCTATCCATATGAACCAACCACTCTGTATTACTTATCTGCTTCCTAGAGGTATCTATTGGCATTTTTATCAGTTAGTTATTACTACATAACAATCCACCCCAAAATGAGTGGCTTAGACAACAACCATTTATTCTTCCTCATGTGTCTATAGGTCAATGGGGCAGTTTTGCTGACTTTGACCAACTTAGCTCAATCGCTGGTCTCAATCATGGGTCAGCCATGAGTTTAGCTGGGCGGCTTTGCTTACTCCACGGGTTCCCCTCCTCCAGCAAGCTGGTCCAGGCTTCTAACCATGATTTAGGCTGGGAACTGGTGCATTTTCTTGGCCAAAGCCAGTCCCAAGCCCAGTGCAGATTCAGGGGACAGAGTGGAGCTGCAAAGTCACTGCAAAATGCGCAGGCGAATGGATGGGTCGATAATCAGTCATTTTTCATCAATCCACCACATCATCAGAGACCAACTTGCCAACCATCTTTCAGTATTCCGTGTAATTCCTTACCTGACCATGTCATCTAGCTAGAAATTAGCTGAGACCAAAAAAGTAATAGGTCCTCTGAGCCAATTCTAAGATGCATGGTTGTCTGATTGCCAGCCTCACAGCAGATTAAAAGCTTTCAAATTAGAAGCTGCATAGTGACCTATACGAATACCATAGCGGTCAGGGGCTGTGTATACAGTCTAGAACACAATAGTCCAATAGGATTAGAGTCTGAAAAGGGCAAAGCATTTGGCGTTTTGTTTCAATAAACATATAATGCATTTTATAAAGATTCTCACCCCAAATGATTTAAGTTTCACGTAATAATGTTTTTGTGTCTAGTCACACCTGGAAGAACATCCCCAAGGGACCCTTACACGTCCCTGTAGCCAAGGAATCATTGATTTATTGGCAGACCTCACTCTTGATTTAGCTAGTTGCTCTTCCCCGTTTCTTATGAATGAACCATGTCTTTGTCGTCTTTGGGGGAAACCAAGATGGTGGGTCCCACGGAATTTCTCCATTCCAGGAGGATCCGAGGAAGGATAACCTAACAGTGGGTTTCTTATGCATCTCCTAAAAAATAAATCTCCGCTTCAAGTGTTTGGAGAAAGGATTTCACTAAACCGCAAAGTCGCATCTATTCCGGGATTTGGTCAATTACTATCTGGGAAGAAAACGCCCAAAGGCAAAGAAGCCGCCCCAGCTTCTTCCGCACGCCCCGAGCCCCGCCCCTTGCCCTTTCGTGCCCTAGGGCATCGCCGGGGGACAGCGCTCAAAATACAGCTTCGGGCCGGGCGCGGTGTCTCACGCCTGTAATCCCAGCACTCTGGGAGGCCGAGGCGGGCGGATTGTGTGAGCTCAGGAGTTCGAAACCAGCCTGAACAAGAGCGAGACCCCGTCTCTACTAAAAAAAAAGTAGAAATTAATCGGACAACTAAAAATATATGGAAAAAATTAGCCGGGCATGATAGCGCGTGCCTGTAGTCCCGGCTACTCGGGAGGCTGAGGCAGGAGGATCGCTGGAGTCCAGGAGGTTGCTGTGAGCTAAGATGACACCACGGCACTCTAGCCAGGGCAACACAGTGAGACTCTGTCTCAAAAAAAAAAAAATACAGCTTCACATGCTGACCGCCCCTGTGAATTCGCATTTTAAATAAGCGCTGCACGGAACTTTGATTTTGATCACTCGGTCAAGAAACGCCACCTGGCAAAATACTATACTGCCTGCCATCCCCTTCCTCCTTCGGCCCGCCTCCTGCCCCGCCCCCGGCCCGACCCCGCGCTCCACGCTCCGCCCTCTGCGCTCAGCTGACCCAGGCCTCGTGAAGAAAGCGGAAACCGGCGCCAGAGGGCACCGGGGCGGGGCCTTGCACGCGCACAACTGCGCGCGCGCGAGCTGTTGCGTCATTCGGCCGCGCCCAAGCTTTACGCCGCGGCGGCCGTGAGTCCCGCAGGCGGTGGTGGCGGCGCCGTAGGTCGTTAGGGGCGTGTTCCCCTCGGCGCTCCCTCATGGAGAAGGCGGTGTACACGGTTGCAGCCCCGGATGCTCACACTTCCCATCGGACGGCGACGAAGGCGGTGGCCTCGCGAGCGCAGAAGGGGGCGGCCTGTGCGGGAGTGTAAGCCGAGGTACCCGGGGCCAGATTGCCGAGGAAAAGCGGCCCGGCCGGCCTGCGGACTGGTGTGAGGTCGCCTCTCCTTCCTTTCAGGCAAGCTCGAAGGGCTGACTTGCGGGAGAGCCTGCCCGTTTCGGGTCGGGGAAGGGCCTTTCAAGGGCAACTTTCCTTTCCGGGTGTTTTGAGTTAAGGAAGCTGTTTTCCTGTTAATTTGCAGTGAAAAAGCCCAACGTGAATCGCGTTGCCATTCAGATCCCGCGGATACCTGGCTCTTTGGTTGGCCGTGCCAAGGCGCACGTTCATTAAGTTCATTAAAATGATTTTAATTGTCTTGATGAGTTTTAGAAGATGGTTTCAGCTACTACGGCGGTAATAACTGACAGTTGAACAATCCTTAGAAGTGTGCTGTAACATTTTGAACAAGGCTGTTTTAATTCCCTCTTACGAAAGCACTGAATCCTGTTTCCCTCTTCACACGATTGCACAAAACTCTATGTGTTTAGTTTTGTGTTTGTTCCTCTCTAATTTCTTTACTAGATTGTCAGTTCATTTAGTACAGGACTACATCTTAAGTTCTTTTTCTAGAAATCTTGTGTATACCATGTGCCCGGTTAGTACATTTTTTAAGTTAGAAGAGGAAATAGTAGAGAGCTTTCATTCCAGTAAGCTGTTGAAGCAGTATGTTATGCTCGCTTGAGTAGGTTTCATGTCAATTGGTTAGTAAAATAAGTATGGAGACTAGTAACCAGATTTTAAAAAGTACTTGGTAACCGTTCAGTCCTTTTGCCTACTTCTGTATTTTCTTCTTTCCAGACTGGAGCTACTCTGCCAGGGTTTAAAACTTTAAATAGGAATAAAAGGTAGTATTTACGGGGAAATGAGAATGAATACATCATCTCTGATCTCTTCCAGCCTTTTTTTTTTCATAATAGAGATCATATTAAATTTTCATGTAAGTTAAAATTTTAATTCATAACTAATGTTGCTAAATTAGGGCTGGAAATTTAGATTCTGTAGAATTTATAAGTACAGTACTGCTTTTAAGAATAATTAGCCAGGCCGGGCGCGGTGGCTCACGCCTGTAATCCTAGCACTCTGGGAGGCCTAGGCAGGCGGATCGTTCTGAGCTCAGGAGTTCGAGACCAGCCTGAGCAAGAGCGAGACCCTGTCTCTACTAAAAATAGAAAGAAATCGGCCAAACAATTAAAAATAGAAAAAAAAATTAGCCTGGCATGGTGGCGGGTGCCTGTAGTCCCAGCTACCTGGGAAGCTGAGGCAGGAGGATTGCTTGAGCCCAGGAGTTTGAGGTTGCTGTGAGGTAGGCTGACGCCACAGCACTCACTCCAGGCAAGAGAGTGAGACTCTGTCTCAAAAAAAAAAAAAAAATAAAAGAATAATTAGCCAAATGAGAGATTAGAAAAAAGTTAAAGCTGACTTTAGATAGCAGTGAAAACCAAGCAGAAGTAAAGACTGAGAACTCTAAAGTTTTGATATGACGTGGCAGCCAATTGCAGAAGTAGAGTCCACTTATTTTCTGTGTGATTCTCTACATTTGATTTTACCTCTGGGAGGTTTGGTTTCTTTAGCTGTGAAGTGGGGATAGTGATGCCATCTTCTCATTATTGTGTAGAGAAATGATGGATATAAATCACTGGAACAGGACCTAGGTAGGTGCTCAATAACTGGTAGCTGTTATTGTTAGGGAGAGATAATAATAAAAAAGAATTTTATTTACTTTCAGGATATGAGGCCTGTCTGGAAAGTATTCAGTCATTGTTAATGTAACAAGAACGGTTTGCACAACACTGATGTAACCTGGCAGCCAAGGAGAGTGGGCTGTTGTAGCGTATATGTGAACAATGATGAGTTCACTGTACTAGTCAGTGGGGTGCTAGGTGCTGTTGGATAAGCATGTGTACTCTGTGGCCATTGCATTCAAAATTACTGAGCAAGTAAAGCAATGAATTTGCATCAGCTTTTGTATTAAGCTTGAACATTCCTCCAAGGAAACTGTTTGGATGATTCAGAAGGCTTTTGGGGACAATGCAATGAGTGCAGTGCAAATAAAAGTGTGGCACAAACACTTCAAAGATGGTCGAGAATCTGTTGGAAAGTGATCCATGTTCTGGAAGGCCTGAAGCAAGCAGAACACCTGAGAATGTTGAACATGCTGCAGTCAATAAAGATCAGCCACTGACAGTGTGAGAACTAGAAGCTGATCTGGGGATTCCAAAAACTACTGTGTCCAAGATTTTGATGCACGATCTTGGCATGAAACGTGTAGTGGCAAAATGTGTTTCACGGCTTCTGCTACCAGAGCAGAAGGAACATCATGCTGTGTTTGCTAATGACTTGCTTCAAACCACTACCTGTGAACCAGATTTTCTCAAGGAGGTCATAACTGGAGATGAATCCGGAAACGAAGGCCCAGTTGTCCCAGTGGAAGTCACCTGGTTCTCCACACGTGAAGAAGGTACGGCAAAGTCGCAGCAAGATCAAGACCCTGTTAACTGTGTTTTTTGGTTTCAGAAGGTGTTGTCCATCATGAGTATGCTCTTTTGGGCCAAACAATGAGGAGTACTACCTCAATGTTCTTTGTCAGTTGAGAGATAGACTGCGACAAAAAGGGTAACAGCTATGGGCAGCTGGTGATCATGCCTGCCCATGCATCACGTCTGGTGTCGTGCAGAGTTTTTCTGTGAAACATCAAATCACTGAGGTGACTCGGCCCCCCCTACAGCCGAGATTTGGCGCCCTGTGACTTCTGTCTTTTCCCAAAACGAAAATCACCTTTGAAAGGGAAGAGATTCACACCATCGATGAGATTCCGAAAAATACAATGAGGCAGCTGATGGTGATTCCAACAAAGGATTTTGCAGAGTGTTTTAAACAGTGGCAGAGATGCCGGGAGAAATGTACGAGGTCCCAAGGTGCCTACTTTGAAGGGGACTGAGGCGTCATTGTCATGTGTACAGTGTATCTTGTATCTTCTTCAGTAAATGTCTCCATTTTTCATATTACGTGGCTGGATACTTTCTGGACAGACCTCATATTTTAATGTATAAACTAGTTCACTTGAATTTAAAACACACAACTTTAAATACAACATTTTTTCCCTCGTAGAAGGTATAATCTTCATCTAAACTCTGATTTGTTTGATTGGTGCATATTGTGATATTGAGCAGAAAGATAGACTTCTCTGGAGAATAAAGCAGTTGTTACTGGGTGGTGAAGATGGGGGAGGAATGGGAGATGTAGGTCAAAGGTACAAAGTAGCAGATATAGAGGATTAACAAGTCTGGGGATGGAGTGTACAATGTGAGGACTATAGGTAATAACGTTTTTGAGTAGATTTTGGCTGCTTTTGCTACAAAAATGTAACTATATGAGATGATAGTTATGTTAATTCGCTTCATTCTAGTAACCATTTCACTGTATGTATTTCATAGCACCCTATTGTAAACTTCAAATATACACAAATTTATTTAAAAAATAAATAGAAGCCCCTACCTGATAACAAGCTAAAACAGAGGACCTCTCTGTATTGCAGAACTAAGAGCACCCCTCAGACTAGAGCATGCTCAGCATTAAACATTTCTGTATATCTGACTATATTTGTTTTATGTAAGTAAACCTGAACTAGAACAACTGTCTAAAGTTCTATAAAGGTTCCACAGGAAAATAAATTATGACCTGGCAAAAGGATTATGGATCTGTTCCATGTCTTTGGGATTTGCATATAGACTATAGGGCCCCCACATGATGTGACACTCACTGTTTTACTCTGCCATGGTATCTCACCTACCTCACTCAGGGTAAGCCACAGCGGCCTTTCTTTTCCTAGAAAACTGTACACTTGCTTGTACCTCAGAGCCTCTATACTTTCTTTTCTCTCTCTGCTTTGTTCTTTTCCCACCTCTTTGAAGTTTTTGCTCAATAGTACTTCCTCAGCAAATCCTCGTAACCACCCTAATTAAAATACAACTCCCCAGTGAGCTCAACGGGCTTTATTTTCACGATAGCATTTAACCACTTTCCAATATAATGTCCTCATTTGTTGCTGTTGTTTATTGTTTCACCGTAAGTCCAACAGAAGGTAAACTCCATGAGGTTAAGGTTTTGGTCTGTTTTATTCACTGTTGTACCCCTATTCCTATAGTATGTACTCAGTAAATCTCTGTTAAGTAAATGATACAGGCAAACCACCTGTTCACAGGGAGCCACGGTGATATGGGTTATGTACATAAGTAACCAAAATATAGACTAGAAGAAAAATGTCCAAAGAGAGGTGTAGGATAAAGGCTACAGAATTCAGGAAAGATTGTGATGTCTCTGGCTTGTGGAATTCAAGCAGGGCTTCCTTGCAGAGGTGCTTTTTGAACTGAGAGGGTAGTGTAGGCAAAAATAGGGAGGAGGAAAAAAGTAGGAATAGGTTAGAATGGCAACAGTGTGCTGATGTGGGTAGAACACAGGGTGCATGAAATGGTATTGGGGGATAAGATTTAAAAGGTATATTTGGAACCGATGGTAAAGGGTCTTAGTTACTAGGTTACAAAATTTGGACTTCTTGCTGTCAACAGCTGGTAATCATTCTAAATTTTTAAGCAAAAGAATGAGACTGGCAGAGATGTGTTGTATACCGCAGCACGGCAGTATCATGTGTTTAGCTGAACCAGAGTTGGAAGATACACGAAGGTGTGGGGTCTGGTCAGCAGAGCAGGCACAAGACCACATTTCAAAGGTAGAAGACATCTGGTACTCTTGGCCCTTGTGTCCACTCTGGGTGATGAGGATGGTGAAGCCATTGTCAGAGTGCAGGGAGGAGCAGATGGGGCACAGAAGACACTTGCACTGACAGACTGGTCTGAGCCGCAACTTGCTTGTGTTCTGCCTCTGGAACTAAAAGGAGACTCCGTGGGGAAAGACAGAGGCTGAGGGTGAGGAATGTGTGCTAACCCCAGCTGGGTGACAAGTTACTTAGCATCTCTGTGTCACCTCATCATGGGCCCTTACCACATATCTTTTCAAGCCTTTGTGAGAGGGAAATGTCAGAAGTACTATGACAAGTGTAAAGCTGTATTTGTACTTTGGTTGGTATAATTTTTAAAGTTTGCTGACTTTGGCGATTGTGTTGTTTACCGTTAGTCATTTTGCAAAACAAACCTTAATTTAGGTTTTCTTCATTAGAATACTAATACATTCTCCTCTCCTCTTCTCTTCCTTTTCTTTCTTTCTTTCTTTTTTTTTTTTCTAAAGAGACTCCAGGCTGGATGGAGTGCAATGGCACTATCATAGCTCACTGCAGCCTCTAATTCCTGGACTCAAGCACTCCTACACCTCATCCTCCCCAGCAGTTAGACTACAGGCACACACTACTATGACCAGCTAATTTTTTTTTTTTTTTTTTTTAATAGAGACATGTTGCCCAGGCTAGTCTCAAACTCCTGGGCTCAAGTGATCATCCCACCTTGGGCTCCCAAAGTACTGGGATTATAGGAATGAGCCACTGTGCTTGGCCACTAGACCATTTTATCTTGTTCCTTAAATTACTTGTTCTCCATATTATTTAAGAAGGTAGGCCAATTTCATTTTATTTTCTTTGAGATGTATTTATTCCTTTTTTGATATGCTTTCATTTAATGAAAGTTTACATTGTAAGTATTCATAAATATCAGTGAAATCAATTGTGAAAATCAAGTTTGTTAAAATTTAGAACAAGCTGAAAATTCTGAGAGTCTTTAAAAGTGTGTTTAAAATTTCAGTAGGTTATTTTTAGAATGTTTAATTCTCTCAGCTGTGGAGTCCTTGAGGATGGGACCTTTGATCATCTTTATAACTTTGATGTCTGGCACATAATAGCTGCTCAATGTGTATTGAACAAATGGCCACAGGTAAATAAACCTAATAGGGGTTACTCCACCTGCACCCCTCTAAGTAGTAAGGTGGGCAGGTTACCAACTGGCATCTCTGGTTTGGGAACCTAGTTGAAGTGAAATTTAGCAAAGTTTTGTTTAGCTGTCTTTAAGCCTGCCCCTGCCTCATGGCTAATCCTTAAGAATAAAAATCTGTCTGTTGCAGGCTCTCCCAGCTGTGATTGACCTTCAGTTACAGAGGGTGGGAGCAGAGTGTCACCAAGTCTGAGAGTAACGACACAACACATTCCTTTCGGGCATTCACACTGTTTTCCTCTTTTCAAACTGTAAGTCAAAATGAGATAATTCTTTTCTTATTTTAGTGACTAAAAGCTACTTTATAATTTGAAGGCTTGCAAATTTTTTGTTGCTTTCCCATCCCCACATATATACACACGCGTATAGTTCCATGAGTGAACAAATAACCAAATAGCCTTAATTCTAGAAGGGCTTATAAATCAAATTTGCCATCATAAATGAATGCCTTTTGTGGGGAAACTACCGCAAAGAACCAAAGTAATTATCTTTAAGGAACCTAAAACATTTAGCTTCGAAGATAGAACTTGAGAATTTTATTTTATAAGGCTGACCATAAATAAAATACTCATTACCTTGGGGAGGGCACTCATTACCTTGGGGAGGGAATCTGCCCCCATGACCCAAATCCCACCCACCAGGCCCCACATCCAATATTGGAACTCAGATTTCAACATGAAATTTGGAGGGGACGAATATCCAAACTGTATCAAATACAGTGAACCCTTGTCTACCCATCACCTGGCTTTAATAGGGATCTCTATTTTCTGCAGATAATTTTTGGTTTTTTAAAAACCGGGGTGGAAATTTTATACTTAGCATAATAAACCTATTCATGTATATGTTAGCTATCTCAGTGGCATATGGGAATAAGCATTTATGATCATACGGTTTTGTGGGTCAGCTGGCATAATTCTTTTCTGGGCATTTCACTTTGTGGTGATCAAGAGCAGGGCATGCTCTTCACATGGTGATGATGGCTGTGTAAAGGTTCAACCTGAAGTATGAGGGGCCTCTTTAGGTCTGGACTGGAAACTGGCGCTGTGTCACTTATACCTGCCTCCCATTGGGCAAAGCATGCTTGATGGCCAAGCCTCAAATCAGTGGGATGAGGAAGAATAGTCTTCTCATTGAAATGTACAGGAACCATGATGTTCCTCAGCAGGCAAATTAAAAACACTTGTGTTTGGACTGATATCAACTCAGTGTAATAATACTGTATTTATCTTTAGTATGTTATCACCCCCTACTTAATTGTCTCTTATCTATCTCCCTAATGACTCTTAAGACTAAAGCTATTAATCATTAAGCATTAAGACTAAAAGTGATCACCATTTTATCCAGAGAGCTTAGCATAATGCCTAGCACGTAGAGCATCGTACATGCAGTAAATACCATTTGGGTGGGCAGATAAAGTAATTGAGGGGCTATGTGCACAGGAGTTTAAGTTGATTTGGTTAAATGCCAACATCTGTAACTTGAAGAATGAAAAAACTTGGCAAGTTAGCGAGGATCCTAAATGAATTGCAGATTAGTTCTGGGACTCAGTAGTTAAATAGTGGGACTAAAAAATCCCAAGACATACTGAAAAGTTGGACTGACAGTTAGTTATAACCAGTCGTAAACCTGTTGCTAAGTACCATTTTTTCTCTGCTCTCCATGCTTTGCTTTAGTTCATTTGTCAGCTCAGTTCACACGTTGGCTATTTGGAAAAAAAATTTGCAGGTGGTTTTGTGGATTGAACCATCTAAGTCCTCATGTTCTCTAAAGGCCACCAGTGCCACATCCCGCACCTTAGGAGGAGTCATCCTCTGCTAACAAGATAATGTAAAATCTGCTTTCTCTCAACACATCCCCAAATGGGCTAAATAAATTACCTTATGCTTATATCCACATATATTTCTAAGAAGAAAACGTATGGGTGGAAAATTTTGAATTTCTCTGTGTAGATTATTCAAAAGGATACATTTGTGAAATTGGTAAATGTGTTTATAAACTAGATTTGTATATTGTTAGGCCTGATTTTTTATTCTGTAGAATTTTTTTTTCCCCTCATTGGCAAAGTTTGATTACAATGGACCATTGGATAAGACTGGAAACTTTTTTTTTAAATATAGAATCAGAGTTGATAAAATCAATTTAAACTTGGTTTTGTATCGTGATCCCATCTTTTGCCACAATTGGAAGAATTGGTGCTAAATTTAAATAATATATTTATTATCAATGTTAGTAATGAAAATGTTTTTCCTTTATGAGAAGAGAAATGGAGTAAAATTTTGAATTGCATGTGAGCTGTCATGATCATTCTATGAAAATCTCATTTCATTTTGTATTGTTTAGGTTTGGAGACTGCATCATCCTGCCTCTAGTACCAGCAGTTTCTCTGTTCTGTGATCAATGTGATTCACAGGAACCTCTTAAGTAACAAACGAAATGAGCCAGGAGCGTGGAAAATATGACTTTTATATTGGTCTGGGATTGGCTATGAGCTCCAGCATTTTCATTGGAGGAAGTTTCATTTTGAAAAAAAAAGGTCTTCTGCGACTTGCTAGAAAAGGCTCTATGAGAGCAGGTACGTTATGCCCTATGTCACTTTTTTTTTGATGGATTAAATAATTTTGTTATTTTTATTTAAATTTACAATCATTGTATAGGTATCCTTTGATATGTAAAACATCAAATAAGTTTTATCTCTGTGTGCTTATAATTTCTTTACAACATAAAACCACATAAATTGAAAACAAATAATTTTCAAATTAACAACCTGAATTTAATGTGACAGATGATGTTTTGCATTTTAAAATGTTATGGTACTGCCCACAGAAGCACAGCGTCTCTCCCGAGTTCGGCACACACATCCTGCTAGATGCAACTGGGGACTCTGCTACGTGGTCTTTCAGGAGGCTTCTTTGTATGGAGTGCTGGTGTGCTATTTGGCTATTGCTTGGTGGAGATGCATTAGTTACACATTAGGTCTGCCTCCCTTCTCATTAATCAGAGATAATTAAAGTAGAAGAACTCACTGCCACAGTCAGCCTAAATTTAAACGCAAAGTCAGCCTCTAAAACCAAGTAATAGTCCATGGAGATGAAAAATCTAGAAAGTTACTAGGTCCTTTAGAATACTTGGGTGAACTTCCATGGGTGTGTATGCCCTATGTCGCTTTGAAATGACATCAGTGTGTACTTACATACTCATGTTCTTTGTGGAAGACCACCTTTTCATTCCTAGTAAGTATATTTGAAACTTTGGACTGTTCAAGAGTTGTAAATGTTTATAGAGAATCAAACATCAGTTTCATCATGAGAAAAATAAAAAGTGAAAAGATGTCAAAATTAGTTAACTCTTGCAGTTATTATCAAAGTGGGAACAGGGACCAGTGGCAAATTACATCCAGCCTTTTCTTTAAGTTTCATTGTGTCTTAAGAGAAGGAAATCAGGGTCCACGATTAGAATCAGAACTTATTGAAGGCTGGGATCTTTTGTTCATGAGAGTAAAAGTTCTGACTTTTACCTTAGACATATTTTTGATGATCTCAAATTGGCAGGAAGGAAAGAGAGATTCCCTGGCTTGAAGGACCCAGTTCAGTGAATTTCTGAATGTTGTAGGTTGTTTCCCCAGGAACTGCTGACAAGTCACAAGACCTTGGGGAATAGTCAGTGTGATTGACCCCACTGACACCTCTGTATGAGGCATTCATGACAGCTGTCAGTGTTATGTGGCCTTATGGTCACATCCCATGGTTCTGCCTCTGCTTCAATTCTAGACCTAATTAGACCTCATGAATATACCTACTTTGGCAGTAAAAAATATCACCCTACTCTCTTCTCTGCACCATCTCCACAGCTAAACCTAATTCAGCAATCTTAAAACATAAAACAGTGGCCTCTACTGGGTTTTAATGAACAGAGGAGAAAGTATGGTATCTACTGCTTATTCCCTAGCCTCATTTTTTGTCCTAAGACAGGTACTCTCATTGTCCATGTTGGATATGCTTATAAAGGATTCATTCACCTTGGCCTTTTCTTTTGGACAGTGGCTTAAGTACTGATTGCTTTCTGACTATTAGTTTGATCAAGAGGAAAGCCAAGGAAAAAGCAGGATGTGCGTCCTGGCAGCCCCAACTGTGCGAAGTGCCTGCTGTTTACATCTGGTCAGCATAAGACCACTGTCTCCAGGGTTACTGCCTCCTAAGTGGGGCTTATCCTCCCCCAAATGGCTTATCCACTTTCAGACTAATTGATTTGAAGTTGGGCTCTTCTTATTGGTTCATTTTCTTTACTTTGTTCAAGCTGAGTTCACAAAATAAAAGAAGGAAGTATGGGCTGAAGATAAGGATTGATTTAAATCCTTCACTCAAGTGCAGGATCACTCAATGTTTAATACAAACCTAAGCATTTTTTAACATTCTCATGATGCTCACATCCCCTTTTCCAAGATAATCATAAAATTATTATCTAAGAAATCCCCTGAAACAGTCATGCAGAAACCTTTAAAGTAGTAATAGGCTGGGTGAGGTGGCTCACACTTACAATCCCAACACTGTGGGAGGCCGAGGTGGGAGAATTGCTTGAGGCCAGGAGTTCAACATCAGCCTGAGCAAGAGGGAGACCCTGTCTCTACACAAAATGGAAAAATTAGCCAGGTGTGGTGGCACGTGCCTGTAGTCCAGCTACTTGGGAGGCCGAGGCAGAAGGATCATTTGAACCTAGGATTTTGAGGTTGCTGTGAGCTGTGATGACACCACTGTAGTCTAGCCTGTGCAACAAAGTGAGACCCTGTCTCAAAGAAACAAAAAACAACAAAAAATAAAGTAGCAATAATCAGCAACTTAGATATTTTTAAATCTGTTATTATTAGTAGTCATAATTTGTACAAGAGTTTGATAATCTTCCAAAGATGTCAAATATTTCTTCATTCACAGGTCAAGGTGGCCATGCGTATCTTAAAGAATGGTTGTGGTGGGCTGGACTGCTGTCAAGTACGTATAGACAACATTTCAAGAAAATATTATAGCTATATGTTAAAATGCTGTTATAGCTTCATATTATTAGCAAATATAAAAACTTTAAATAAATCTTGTTTTTTCACTTAACAAAACTAAAATGTATAATATTTAGGCCTGTGAAAGTTATTCAGCAGTTTAATAGCATATTTAATTTGAATGCTAAGACTTTTTTCTCCATCTGATTAAAACATATTTGATATACCTGTGTATTTTTAAAAATTCTGGTCAGTTTAAGAAGGTAAATTTGAAAGTGAAAGGTTTTTAGAAAAATCCTATTTTTAGTTTTTTCTCCCTCTATTCTCATTCCAGTAGAAAAGAAAGTAGGTATGTATTTGGTAAGATTGTCCGTGCTTATTTTGATGATTACCTTTAAAAAGGTGCATGGAAAAAATTATCCTTAAGACTCTGAGCCTTGACTATTCTACAATATTTATTGATCATCTCTCATGTACCAGGTATTGTTCTAGGTGCCAGAGTACATTAGTGAGAGAAAAACACTGAAAAATCCCTGCCCACATGAAGCTGACATTCTCGAGGGGAGACAAGCAATAAACAAGATGAATAAGTTAAAATGTTTGTGCACATGTGTGTGGCCATAAATGCTAAGGAGGGGGAGTTAGAGAGGGGCATGTAAAATGGAGGATAGACAGGTTAAAATGTTAGATGGGGGCCAGATCAAGCCTCACCAAAGAGATACTGTCATAAAAGATGTAAAGGAAGTGAAGTATCTGCCCATATGGATATTTGGGGAAAAATAATCTGAAGCAGGAGGAGACAGCAAGTGTGAATGCCAAGAAGTGGGACCATGCCTGGCCAATTAATGTGTGATAGGTAGATGGCCATGGTAACTTTGACCTGGTATGTGCACCTTTGCTTAATCTCCTTTTACATTGAGTTATTGCTGGCCCAGTGTGATCAAAGAATACCATGGAAGTGATGATGTGTAACTTCTGAAGCTAAGTAATAAAAGGCATTGCAGCTTTTTCCTTGATTGCTTGGATCGCTCACTCTGGGGGAAGCCAGCTGCTGTGTTGTGAGGACACTCAGGCTGCCTATGGAGAAGTCCCTGGGCTCTCGCTGAGACAGTACCCACTTGGCCACCTATGAGAGCGAGCCACCTTGGATATGGGTCCTCCAGCTCCATTCCAGCTTCAGATGACTGCAGCCTCAGTTTAAATCTTGACTACAACCTGTGGAAAGACCCTGAGTGAGACTTCCTTACCCCTTTCTTAAGTCTTGACCAATGGAAACCATAAGAGTAAATGGTTGCTTTAAACTGCCAAATTTTAGGGTGCTTGTTTTGCAGCACTAGATTACTAAAAACCTCAGGAAACATTAAAGAGGCAAGAGTAGGCCAGGCGTGGTGGCTCATGCCTGTAATCCTACCTCTCTGGGAGGCCGAGGCGGGCAGATTGTTTGAGCTCAGAAGTTCGAAACCAGCCTGAGCAAGAGCAAGACCTCGTCTCTACTAAAAATAGAAAAAAATTAATTGGACAACTAAAAATATATAGAAAAAACTAGCCGAGCATGGTGGCGCATGCCTGTAATCCCAGCTACTTGGGAGGCTGAGGCAGGAGGATCGCTTGAGCCCATGAGTTTGAGGTTGCTGTGAGCTAGGATTACACCACACCACTCTAGCCTGGGCAACACAGTGAGACTCTGTCTCAAAAAAAAGGCAAGAGTAGCAGTAAGGGAATAAATGTAGGGAGAAGTAGCAGGAGGTAAGTTCAGAGAAGTTGTGAGGGTCCAGATCACATGGGGCTTTGTAGGTCATGGAAAGGACTTTGACTTTTATGTTAGATGGGAAGTTATTGGAGACTTTGGAGCAGAGGAGTACCATGATCTGACTTGGGTTTTAATAGGATCTCTGGCTGCTGTGTTGAGGCATAGAATGTATAGGGGCAGAAGCAGAGAAACCAGGTAGGAGGCTATTGCAATAATCAAGTAAGAGGTGATGATAGACCAGAACAGTAGCAGTGAGTACAGTAAGAAGCCATAGAATTCTGGGTATGTTTTAAAGGTAGAACTGACAAGATTTGCTCACTGCCCAAAATATAGGGTGTAAAATAGAAGAGGATGATGTGATGGTTTTTGTTCACAGTAACTAGAAGAATTGAGTTGGTGTAGGCTGGGCATGGTGGCTCATGCCTATAATCCTAGTACTCTGGGAGGCCGAGGTGGGAAGATTGCTTGAGCTCAGGAGTTCGACACCAGCCTAAGCAAGAGTAAGACCCCATCTCTACCAAAAAGAAAAAGAAAAAAAATAAAACCCAGCTGGGTGTTGTGGCGCCCGCCTGTAGTCCCAGCTACCTGGGAGGCTGAGGCAGAAGGAGTTGGAGCTTGCAGTGAGCTACAGTGACATTAGTGCACTCTACCTAGTGACACACAGTGAAACTCTGTCTCAACAAAAAACAAGGCTAAGAATTGAGTTGGTGTTTACCTGATGGCAAGACTACAGGAAGGACCTAGGCTGATGGGATGGGGTAATATCAGGAATTTGGTCTGGGTATGTTCAAGTTAGAAATGCCTATAACATATTGAAGTAGATATGTCAAGTTAGTAATTAGATAAGCAGGTCTGAAATTCTGCAAAGTGGTCCAGGCTGGAGATAAAAAATTTGGGAGTCATCTTTGCTATTTAAAGTCACAAGACTGGATGAGATTGTGTGGGAACTGAGAATAGATAGGAAAAGGGGCCCAAGATCAGAGACCTGAGAGCAGTCTGGGTCCATTTAGAGCCATTAGAAGGAGGAATGGAAAGAGCTGAAAAGGAACAGTGAGAGTAGCAGGAGGAGCCTAAGTGAGCCTAGTGTCATGGGAGCCAAGTGAAGAAAGTGTTTTGGGAGCAGGGTGCTCGCTGGGGTCAGATGGTGCTGATGTGGAATAGGTACGATGAGAATTGAAAAGTGATCATTGAGTTTAGCAATATGGAAGTCCTTGGTGACCTTGAGAATAACATTTTATGTAAAACTTCTGAACAGCAAAAGTAATATAGTGCTTAGTAATGGTGGACTAGGTAATTGAATCAACATTCTTGCTGAAAACAAGTTAAAAAGCTAGACAAAATACAAAAATCATCCTTTTAAAAGTATCAAAGAGCTAACGTGGTAGTGAAGAATTAATTACCAATTACCTGGCCAAGATCAGGGAAAGGATTAAAGCTCAGAAGGATAAGCTGGAGATACTTACGCACTAGAGGTAACTGCAGACTCTAGAGGATTCAGCTGGAGAGACAGAGTGAACCTTTGAACTGGACTAGCAAGGGTCAGAGTCTGGTGCTTCTGAGAATAGGAAATAACCACCTGCTCTGGGCTGGTACTCTGGGAAGGCTATACCTTGGCAGTGAAGCAGGGAGTGTACACTATCTGATCATTTGTGTATACTGCATAACTCTAGCCTTGGTCCTGCTCTTTGGCACCTTGCAAAAGAATGTAAAAATTCTCTCTTGAAGATATAATATCATCTTTACCTTATATTGTTTGTTTTCATTTTTGTTTAGAGACAGGGTATCTGTCTGTCACCCACGCTAGAGTGCAGTTGTCCGATCATAGTTTGGTATAACCTTGAACTCCTGGGCTCAAACAATCCTCTTGCCTCAGCCTACTGAGTATCCTGGACTATAGGCATGTGCCCACCATGCCTGGCTAATTTTTTATTTTTTGTAGGGACAGGGTCTTGCTATGTTGCCCAGGCTGGTCTGGAACTCCTGGCTTCAAGTGATCGTCCTACCTTGGCCTCCCAAAGTGCTGAGATAATAGGCATGAGCTGCCACACCAGCCACTTTTATTAAGTAATTAAAGAAAAGATATCTGAAAAAAAGGACTTGAGGCCAGGAGTTTGAGAACAGCCTGAGCAACATAGTGAGAATCTGTCTCTACAAAAAATAGAAAAATTAGCTGGGCATGGTAGCGTGCACCTGTAATCCCAGCTATGCAGAAGGCTGAGGCAGGAGGATCACTTGAGCCCAGGCATTTGAGGTTGTATTGAGCTATGATAACATCCCTGCACTCTACCCCAGGCAGTAGAGTGAGACCCTGTCTCAAAAAATAAAACAAACAAAAATAAATAAATAAAATGCATATGAGATTAAGAAAATTTAGCAAAAACAGAAACTTGGCCCATAGGATCTACAGATATTGGACGTGTATGACCATAAAACTGTGCTTACTAGAAGGAACAGTAGTTTTAACAATAAACTGGACTATAGTAACATTACAAATTTGGAGAAGAACTAAAAAGGCATTATAGAATTAAAAAATGCAGTAATGAAAATTGAGTGAATTGCCTTAATTATAGGTTTGGTAAGGCTAAGGAGAGATTAAGTAAACTGGAGGTAGTTGGGAAGAAACTATCTAGAATGAAGCAAGCATAGACAAAAGGATGGAAAATACAGGTAAGAGGGCTATGGAACTTAGAGGATTCGGTGAATAATTGCAGTTTTAGAATAAGAAGGGACAAAGAGAATGGAGGAGAAGCAGTTTTTGAATTGCTGAGAATTTTCCAAAACTGACCAGTTACCAAACCACAGATTCAAGAAGCCCCACAAAACCAATGCAGACTCTGTGAAAAGAAAATTGGACCTAACACATCAATAGTAAAACTGGTGAAAAACCAAAGACAGAATATCTTAAAAGTAGTCAGAGGAAAAAAATGTTGGGTTGACCGCTTCGTTTTCAGCAACACTGGAAGTAGATAAACAAGTTGGAAACACAGCTTCGAAGTGCTAAAAATGTAGCTGGCAGTAGAATTCTCTATGCAGTGAAAATATCCTTTAAGATTAAAACTAGGTAAACGATAATGTAACTATGCTAAAGCAAATTTAAAAGGGTACTTAGTTAGCAGAAAGAAATTGATTTAGGTGGAAGTTTAGAGATACAGGAAGGGAGATTGATAAGTATGTGAGTACATCCAAGTGAGTGCTGATGAAGAAAATTAAAAAATGGCTCACGGACTTAAAATATCCATATATAAAATTTTAACAGTGTTCATTATTACACAGTAAAACAACTGCTTGCTACAAGGAACTGTAGTTCTAATAATAAACTGGACTATAGCAATATTGCAGATTTGCAAAAGAAAAGATTACAGATTTGCAACAAATTTATTGGAAGGCCAGCCTGAGCAAGAGCGAGACCCCGTCTCTACCAAAAATAAAAAGAAATTAATTGGACAGCTAAAAATATATAGAAAAAAAAATTAGCCAGGCATGGTGGCACATGCCTGTAGTCCCAGCTACTCGGGAGGCTGAGGCAGGAGAATCGCTTGAGCCCAGGAGTCTGAGGTTGCTGTGAGCTAGGCTGATGCCATGGCCCTCTAGCCAGGGCAACAAAGTGAGACTCTGTCTCAAAAAAAAAAAAAAAATTTATTGGAAGGGAGAAAATAGATTAAAAGGTTCTAAGGTTCTGGCAATATCTGGAAGGAGAGCAAAGCTAAACATTAACATTATAGACTTGACAGCCTAAGGATACATACTGTATTTTCTAGGGTGGCGCATCCCAACATTTTTGGCACCAAGGACCGGTTTCATTGAAGACAGTTTTTCACAGACGGGGGCATAGTGGGAGGATGGTTTCGGGATGATTCAAGCATATTACATTTATTGTGCAGTCAAACCACGCTGCTAATCATAATCTGTATTTGCAGCCACTCCCCAGTGCTAGGCATCACCGCCTCAGCTCCACCAATCATCAGGCGTTAGATTCTCATAAGGAGGGTGCACCCTAGATCCCTCACATGTGCAATTTACAGTAGGCTTCACGCTCTCCTATAAGAATCTAAGCCACTGCTGGTCTGACGGGAGGTGGAGCTTATGTGGTGATGCAAGTGATGGGGAGCGGCTGTAAATACAGATGAACCTGCACTGGCTCACCTGCTGCTCACTTCCTGCTGTGCAACCCTAGGTTTCTCAGCGGGGATTGGGGACTGCAGTGCTTGGGTATTCAGTCAAAAGATGTGAACAAGTGTGTAATTCCTAATGAATGGAAGAAGGAATGGAATGATAAATTATTTTTTAAAGCAATAAAGATAAGAAAGAAGAACATAGAGTAGTCAGAACAGATAGCACATAGGAAATGGACGCAGGCAAAATCCAGAAAGTGAGACTTTCTCCAAGTTTTTTTTTTCCTTAAAGAAATCAATGTCATGGATAAATAGGGATGGCAGAGTATCTTGGGTAAAAAGATATTTGAGTCATTGCCTCAGCCTCCCAAAGTGCTGGGATTACAGGCGTGAGCCACCATGCCGAGCCTTTTCATAGCACTTTTAGCTTCTTGACACATGTGTTTGGTTTGTCTGTCTGTCTTCCCTTACTAAAGGGATCATGCTCATAAAACTTTTGCTCCTTGCTGTATTTCCTGATTCTAGAACAGTACCTGGCATACAATGGATTGGGTTTTTAAAAAGAGGAGCCATTGGAAAAGACTTTACATCAGTGTTGGTTTCTTTTAAGTGATTTGTATTTGTTGTCCTAGCATATAAATATCTCTTTAAAATTATAGATATGGGTTGTTTCTAATTGACTTAGACTCTATTCTAATGTTAGAAATTTACAGACCCGTGACCCTTTTTAATAGATAGGAGAAAATGCAGAAGTTACTAAGTACAGTTGAAATAACATATAGATGTTGCATAAAATGCATGTATTTCCAAGTTATTACATATATTCCTATCTGGGAGCTTCTCTTTTGTTTTCTCTCTTCAAGTGGGAGCTGGCGAGGTGGCCAACTTTGCTGCATACGCGTTTGCACCAGCCACGCTAGTGACTCCACTAGGAGCTCTCAGCGTCCTAGTGAGGTAAGGAGACAGTACATTTTACATGCAGAAACAGATTTCAGTACTACCTAGTTACATGTGTTAAACATAATTTACATTTCAAAGGCCTTGAGGACTTTGTTTTTTACGCTGTGTATTAATGTGCTTTTAAAAAGTTACCTTCTTGGGGGAGGAGGGAGGGCAAGGGCAACATATGTAACCTAAACGTCTGTACCCCCATAATATGCTGAAATTAAAAAAAAAAAAAACAACATAAAAAGTTACCTTCTGTTTGTGGCCAAGCTGTTGATTTGTGGGACAAAATGCTTTGTCTTGGTTGTATTCAGAGCCAATAGTAGTTCTACTTTGATTTCAGTTTTTTACAATTCCAAGTTACACTTGTCCCAACATTTATTGGGACATTCAGTGTACACACACTTTGGTGATGAGTAGATTTCTCCACCTGGCCAGGGGTGCTCATTTTGAAGGAGTGGTTAAGACTTGTCCTGTTTGTGTTATTTTAATGATTAACCCAAGCAACCAATCCCATATGGTAGTATGGATTTTGGTTACTAGTTCTAAATGTCGACTGATAGATATTTTTATCCTTTCTTTTCAAGAAACTCTATGTAAAAAAGAGTTATGGTATGAGTCATTACTCTTTACCTTTAATTTTCTTTATATTGTACTGTTACTATTTTTATGAGTTTATAATGTTTTCTTCTTAGGTTTGGATAAAACTAGCTATGTTATTAAACTTGATAATTTAATTAATAGGTGGATTATATATAAATAAGTGAACACATAAGAAAGATGTATCAGCCAGTAGGAATAAATTAAGGTTTAGCAAATTTTAAGCATTGGAGTGGATACAGATTTTTTTTTTTTTTTTTTAAACAGAGTCTTACTCACACCCAGGCTGGAATGCAATGGTGCAATCATAGGTCACCGCAGCCTTGAACTCTGGGCTCCAGTAATCCTCCTCCCTTAAGCCTCCTCCCTTAGCTTCCTGAGTAGCTGGGACTACAGGTGCATGCCACCATGGCTGGCTAATTTTTTTATTTTTAAATTTTTTTTTAGAGACTGAGTCTTATTATGTTGCCCAGGCTGGTCTTGAACTCCTAGGCTCAAGTGATCCTCCTGCCTTGGCCTCCCAAAGTGCTAGGGTTGCAGGCTTGAGCCACCGTGCCTAGCCAGATACAGATTCTTAATTAGGACATAAATTTGTACAACCTAGCTCTTTATTGTTAATTTCATATTGACTTCTTGTAGTAGAAAAATGGTAGTAGTGTTTAATGAAGCAGACCTAGAAACTTTCTGATTTTATGATTGAATGTGCATTTTCTTTACCTTAATTGAAAGCCAGCCAAAATCTTCATAAGCTCACAGTGTTTTAGTTTGAGTTCAATGGTTTAAATTCCAAGTCGTGTTGATATTTGAAAATGAGAGAAGTAGCTGATTATTTTAAAGTTCTTGATCTTTTTTCTTCCTGTTTTAGTGCCATTCTTTCTTCGTACTTTCTAAGTGAAAGACTTAATCTTCATGGGAAAATTGGGTGTTTGCTAAGTATTCTAGGATCCACAGTTATGGTCATTCATGCTCCAAAAGAAGAGGAGATCGAGACTTTAAATGAAATGTCTCACAAGCTGGGTGATCCAGGTAAGAAGAAAGAAAAGCTTTATTGGTGTTACTGTGCTTTACTTTTTAGTTTTTACTTCAATCAAAATATAACGTGCAGGCCAGGCATGGTGGCTCACGCCTGTAATCCTAGCACTCTGGGAGGCCGAGGCAGGAGGATCGCTTGAGGTCAGGAGTTCAAGACCAGCCTGAGCAAGAGCGAGACCTCGTCTCTACTAAAAATAGAAAGAAATTAGACAACTAAAAATATATAGAAAAAATTAGCCGGGCATGGTGGCACATGCCTATAGTCCCAGCTACTCAGGAGGCCGAGGCTGAAGGATTGCTTAAGCCCAGGACTTTGAGGTTGCTGTGAGCTAGGCTGACGCCACGGCACTCTAGCACAG
>CAUYSK010037805.1:0-41949 GCA_963575035.1 Avahi laniger
GTCCTCGTCGGAAGTATAGCCCTTCTTTGGTTGGGCAGATTGAATGTTTTTAAGTTATTTTCATAGAGTAAAAGATATTTTGATTAAAGGATTTGATGTATCTCATGTTAAAAAAAAACAAAAACTCGTAAGGTCCCAGGATCCAGAAGGACGATGATGCTATGTGTTTATAAAGTGCTTTCCTTTCCTAAGCAGAAGAAACACCAACGCCTTCACGAATGTTGTTTTGTTAGCAATTAATATCTGCCGTAGCCTTATAAGCAGGGAAGGAGAAAACGTGACGATCTTTATACTTTAGCATCGCTGTGGAAACGCAGCCCCATGGCAGGGATTGGGGAACGAGCCGCAATTTGAACCCAGGCCACGGCGCTGGGTGCCCTCAGATCTTTCCTCAAACGACATCCCTGCAGCCGGTGCGGGTGCCGGAGGCCAGAGCGGGAGAGCGTGGCCTTGCTGGACGCTCAGGTGACTCCGCTCGCAGCCTGCACAGCGGGGGAGGGGCGCACCGGGGCAAAGGTCGGGAGGGGGTGGCCGTGCTGGTGACGATGGTTGGGTGTACGGTGGTGCTGACCAAGACCGTGACCACGGACTGATGTCACCTAGCCCAGAAGCGTCTTCCAAGACACTCTCAAGTCAGCACTGAAGAAGGAGAGCTTAGCGCGGAGGCGCTGTCACCGGTGAGAGAGTCACATGATCGCAACGCAGGGCGGTGCCCCGCGGCCGCCTCGCTGGCACGCACATCGCCCTCGTGTCCGGTGGTGTCGCCCGCATCCAGGCCGCTCATCTGGCGGCTGATGGCATAGTACCTGTGACACCTTTCGCATGATTGTCCTGGATCCCTGTTTAACTCCCAGGGTGATGGACTTCAATGTACGTGTGTGTCGCATGTTCAACGGTAAATTTTTCAAAGTCAGGACTGTGCCTTTTTTCTCACCGCTCACTGCTTCCTACCCCTCGTCAGGCCCGGCCCGTGTGTGGGCAGTGGATAATGGCCGCACAGATGCTCCTTGCTCAGAGGGCCAGCCCGCCGTTCCTGCAGCTGCGGGGCAGACGTCGCCGCCCAGGCGGAGGTGGGACCTGGGCAGACAAACTGGCAGCCCGGGAGGGGGCTGGGGGCCAAGGGACCCCAGCAGACCTGCCACCCTCCAGAGACTCACCACGGGGACGGAGGGAGAAGGGACTCTGCTGTCCCCTCTCTAGGGCGGCCCAGTGACCACCAGGCTCCAACACCGCCACGGTCCTGGGCGGAGGTGTGGGGACACAGAGATGTGCTCCAGGCCCTCGTGCAGGAGCTGCAGATAGACGGCCTCGGCCAGCCGCCCCAGGCAGGGCTCTGTGAAAACATGTAGGGATTGCCGTAGCTTGTTTTTTTCCTATGAGATTTCTTTCTTCTCATTTCTGTTAACTTTGCTAGTTAAACTGTCAGGCCGATTTTGAAAGGGAATAAAATCTTTGTCCCTCCTCCCATCCCAAAGCCAAAATCTATTTTAGTTCATATAAAAATGATCAAATTACAGCTTTTGGCATGTTCCTTAACTAGGAAAAAATAACTTGGATTAACTAGTGCCAATAAACTAAGTATTTTCAATTAAATTCTAACATTAGTAAAAATATCAGTCATACCAGTCTAAATCCTAACCAACTTTAAAACAATATGTGTAACCCTCAAAGCAGCTGTCTGCAAAAACAGCTTCTATTACTCACATGAAACTCCCGGCAATAAAAGGAGCCGCTCGGGGGACTCCGCCTAAGGCAAATGTCTCAGGCGCAGCGACAGAGCCCAGGCAGGCCCGGGCTTTCCAAAATAGGCCATTAAAGTGAAAAAGAAGAGCATCCTTTCCGCCGGTTTCTGCGCGTCAGCTCTGGGCTGCCTCCCAGTGGCTCTCAGGGACCTGCACAGGAGGGCGCCCTGCGGTGGCCACAGGCAGACAAAGCGAGCTATGAGGTGCATTCCAGCCACGCAGACACTGCCCTCCAGCATTCACGCTGCTCAAGTCCCAGCGCGAGGGCACAGGAAGGCTCTGGCGAGTTTGTGTTTCGGCATCAGGTGCCGCCCGCTGTCTCCGCAGCCAGCTGCCTGCTTTGGGCACGCAAGGCTCCGGGGCCACACACGCTCTGCCACCGTGACTTAGAACCCCTCTGACTGGTGTTGTGGGGTGCACACACCACTCCTGGGCTCGTCAGCACCAGACTAGGAGCCTTCGGACTAAAGTCCCCTCAACCATTGCTTCGTCTAACAAACCTCCACGCAGCGTCTGATGGTCAGGTGATGTACTGGTCCCAAGGTTTACAGGGCTGATTGGCTACTACCCTGGCCAGAGATGTTCGTGGTCTGTGGGTAGACAGAGCTTAACAGATTATTCCAGGGAAACCTGGGAAGTATCCTAATAGATGTGTGCAGGGCATAGACACGGGAATACAGGGGCTCCCTTCCCAGGAAGACAAGGACATGCAGACAGAAGGCACGGCAGCTGCAAGTAAGAGCTGCGCAAGGAGAGCCCACAAGTTGGGCAAACTTCATACACACGCACAGACCTCAGAGGAGGGGCCTCCATATCGAATGCCGACACTATCCGCACAGCATACAACTGACATACAAAAGTCATTAGTCATTAGTCACTATCTGTTTACATTTTAGAACAAAGATTATGGGCTTCCATTAAGATCTCGTTAGTTTGTAAAGATCATTAATATAAGTTTGCTTACGTTAAAACTGATTTTAGTTTTCAAACCAAAAGGAGGGGATAGGCAAATTTACATTTGACCTTTCTAAGCCATGCAGAAGACATGCACCTCAACAAGCAATTGACCTTCATTTCAGGAGTGTAAACAGTTCAATTAATTGTTCTTAACCAGATTTTTTTTTAATTCTAGTAAATCAATTTCATATGCTAAAATGAAAACAAAATATTTTTGCTTAGTTTTCAAAACTGAGCAGCATTTTGCAGGGTGATACTCGAATGCTCTTGAAAAAAGCTAATAAAATGCAAGATTGATCATGTAATGTGTGTTTTTAGTTGTCAAATGGCTATACCAGTCCTGGACCAGTCGGGAAAACTAAAATTATGCTCGTTTACTCTACAGAGGGAATTTAATAGAGGCACTTTGTTATGTAAGTGTGGGGTCAGGAGGCCGCCGCACAGCCCCTTGGTGACCAGAGGCCATAGCTGCAGGAGCAGCCACCTCCCTGGGCGGTGGGCATAGAGAAAAGATGTCACGGTTGTCAGTATTTCGGAGCTCAAAGAGGGGCCCTGCAGAGCTGTGACTCAGACCTCCAAGGAGGGACAGTGCCAGGGTGGTGCTGGGACATCTGAGGGACACAGTCAAGCGGTCTGGACGTGCAGCAGAAGAGCTGGAGGATGCGTCAGCCGCACTGCCGGAGCTTCGGGAATGGCACCGAAAGGAACGACCAGCCACAGGGAGCAGAAGGTCCCCCGGCTCTTCTCCGGACCGGCACTTTGCCCTTCTTGTCCTTTGTCGCAGACTCTAATGAGGAGCTTGCAGGCAAACGAGAACATAGTCCCAGCTCCAGCATCCAAAGCAGGCTACACAGGACTGGACTGGAAGCTGAAACACAAGTGCTTATAACCGGTCTGCTGGTTTAAGACGAAACGCCAGCTAAGAGCTAAAGAAAAACAAGGGAATGATTACTGCTTTGCTGCAACAGGGGCACCTTCCCAGCAGTGGACTTCACAATTGTTTACAGAAAGTTTGCTCGAGTGTGAGAAACCAAGCGTGACGAGAGACAGAACTAGTTCCTGTTCTCACGTGGAGGCTCCTGACTGTACATGAATCCTCACAGGAGCCCCGTCTCATCCATCTTCGTGACCCTCTGACACCTGCTACGTGTTGGGCATGTAGTGTGGCCGACCCTGCCTGGCCTTCCCTCTTTTGGGGCTCACAGCTGGACTCTCCTTCCCAGCCCTCCTGCACTCTGTACGGGGCCAGGTGACACGAAACCGGAAGATGTAGGTAGAAGGACCTGATGTATGTCAGTTCCCAACCTAGCCGTAAAATCCCCCATGGGTAACTCCTCTGTTCTCCCCTCTCCTCCCACAGGTGTTGGCGGTGACATCTCCAGGTGGGAGGGGCTAAAAGAGACGCCACGCATCTCCCACCCCCCTTCCCCAGCTCCCCCCGCCACCACCAACAGTGTGAGAAGCTGCTAAAGAAACACTGAGATGTATTTATCACAGATGAGGACAACCTACTCCAATGAACACAGTGGGTACCCAGTGGTAGTTCACTAAATGATGTGAAAGTTTTTAATTGCAAAATGTAGTTATACCTTTACTCAAAATACTCATAACATTGAATCGCACTCAGGAATTTGCTCACGAATGACCTGAATGCAGCAGGTGTCCTGTTATCTCACGCTTCAGAACTTAGGACAATTGGTTTGAAAATCAGTACCCACCTCCTGCTCCTTCTCATGGGACTGACCTAGGCTCACCTTGCGAGCTAGTGACAGCGGTGGAAACCGCGTGCAGTTCTCCTAACTTAAAGTCAACTGCTCTGTAAGTAAAACCCCTTTAAATTCAGGTTTCCGTGAACATTCTTTACCCTGAGTGGCCACTACAGTCTGCTTTGGCAGTGCTGGCACAAGCTAGTGGGACCAGGGAAGCCACCAAGGTGGGGGTATGGAGTGCTGAGGAAGAAAAAAAAAAAGGCAAGCGACAAGCATCGACAAGGCAAAGGGCCCAAAGAGAAGAACGGTTTTGTTGAATTGGAAAAGTCTCGGGGTCCTTAAAATAACTTGGCGGTTATTTTGGTGGATATCGTACCTAGGCGGAGAAAATACTGATAATAGCATTTGCAGAAGTAAAACAGTAAAGGATTAGAAAACTCAGTACACAGTACATCTCCTTTCATGTTCCTCCTCGTCAAATACTTCCCTTTCCCGAGGGTGACCTGGGAAGAGCAGCTGCTGAGCAGGACCGCACAGGCCTGGGCAGAGGGTCTCTGACCTCCCTCAAAACTCATTTTAAAAGATGATCAAAAAACTTATTTTATTATAAAATAATGAAACAAATTATGTAACTTTTTGTTAATTACTATTACTCTTTATTGTTTGTTTTTATAAAGGAAACAGTTATTTACCCAAATGATCGATGATAACAGCAAAGCCGTTTGTTAGCTTGTTTCCAGCCACCACGCCCAGCGTACAGGCTTAGTCTCCTCAAAGACTTACTTCCTTAAGACTGTCCCTACGACGATGTCCATCATCCAGCCTCAGATTCCACGTCAAGCTCTTTCTGATTTAGGAAAGAAATGTCCTGTGGTCGGAATTAGCAGAAAATGTTGCCAGAGCTCCTGGTCCGTCAATTGTATTTTAAAATATCCATTTCTAGCAAACTTTCCTGGAGGCAGCCCAGGTCGGAATTTCTTTTTTAGGATTCTTTCCGCAGCAGGAGAGGGCCCTAGGTGGGTTTAAGAATAAGACTAGTGACTAGCGAAGGTCTCCAACGAGCAGCGTCAGGGTCCGTTTCTCAGAAGGCCGCATGGGATTCTCGGCGTGACCCCAGTCTGCGGGCCCCGCCCCCTCACTGCAGGGGTGCCCTCTGGCTGTAGGGGTGCCCCCTCGCTGCAGGGGTGCTACCGGGCCCCCCGCTGCCCTGCGTGCCGGGCCTGCAGCAGCGCCTGCCCACCTGGCGCGGGAAGGCCGTGCGCACAGGCTCTGGGCGAGGACACTGGCGCCCACCTGCGTTCCCGCCGCGCTTGCTGCTCGCTGAGCTTCGGCGCGATTGCATAGCAGGCCACGCGGACACTGTCCTGTGGCTGAAAAGTACCGGGACACACCGGGGTCAGAGGGAGCTTGCACCGGATTCCCCAGCCACTCTCTTGCCGCAGCCGGCCTGCTTGGCGCGCCGAGGCCCAGGGCGAGGCGCGCTGCGCTGAGCTGGTCTCCGACCGCGGAGCTAAGGGTGGGCGGATTTTGGCAGTTGGGCCTTGAAAACGTTTTTGCCTCCTTCTCAGCAAAACTAATTTATTATTCTAGAGTATTCTCTACAGCAGGGATCTGCAGTTTTTCCCTGTGAAAGCCGGAGCGTCAGTATTTCTGGCTTTGCGGTCCATGAAGTTCTGCGGCAGCTGCCCGTCGCCTCCTGGCCGCAGACGGCGTGTGCACGACCGGACGCGGCTGCTTCCCAAAAACAACTTCGTTTACAGAATCAGGCGGTAGACAGATGACTGAATAAGCAAAATGCACACATGGAGCACACTCAGCCTTCGAAAGGAAGGAAATTCCGACGCACGCTCCGGTGCCGGGAACCCGGAGGACGTTCCGTGGTGAGGCGCGGTCGGGAGCGGACAGGTGCCGGGAGAGCCCGCTGGCCGGGAGACGCGCAGGAGCAAATCCCAGAGGCCACAGCGCAGTGGGGGCTGGGGGTGCGGGGTTGGTGTTTAGTGGGGGCAGAGTCTCAGTCTGGGAGGATGGGAAGGTTCTGCAGACGGATGGTGGTGACCGCCGCACAACACCGTGAATGCGCTTCACACCCCCACTGAGCTGTCCACTTAAACTGGTTGAAACGGCGGGTTTGTGTGTCTTCCGGCCCACAGGTAGGCAGGTTGTGGCTGATGCCGCCCAGCAGTCCCGCGGGGGTGCGTGTGTGGTGCACAGAGAAGGCCCACATTTTCCCTCGGCAGGTGGTGTTTCCACAGCGTCCGTCCTCTGGGATGTGGAGGGTGGGCCTGGGGAGAGAAGCAGGCAGTGTGGGCCCCCTCTTTACTGGGGACAAGAGAATGCATTCGTGAATCATTTCAATTTTCAAGAAATTCAGAAAAGGAAAAAGAAAACAAAGAGAGACAAATTTACTTTTGGGGGGAAAAGATCCTTATTTTGTTCTCAAGAACAGTCCATTCTCAGTCCGTTTGAACACGTAAATTGTTCTCAGTGCCTAGAAATATTTCCCAAGGGACTGGTGTAACAGAAACAGAATAAGGTTCGGATCACGATGTTACCTCAGTCCAAAACATTCAGGTGAACTTGCCCAGCCCATCGGTACTTTAGATTGGGTTATGTCCCTTCCCCAAGTCCGTGTGTCGAAGCCCTAACCCCCGGTGCGACAGTGGTTGGAGATGGGGCCTCGGGTGGGTACTTAGGGTTATATTAGGTCTTGATGGTGGGGTCCTCACGAGGCATTTGTGCCCTTATAAGGAGAGACCAGAGATCCCAGCGCTCTCCTTCAGGCTCCCGCGTGCACACGCGTGTGCTCTCTCTCTTTCCCGCGTGAGGACACCGTGAGAAAGTGGCCTGTCTGCAACCCAAGGAGAGAGGCCCCACCAGGATCCAACTATCACCTTGACCCTGGACCCCCAGCCTCCAGAACTGTGAGCAATAAACGTCGGTTGGTTAAGCCGCCCAGTGTGTGGTGTTTGCTCCAGCAGCCTGAGCTGAGACAGTCGTGTGTGTGTGTATCATACAGACACGATCATCTGTGCATCATATACATACATATACGTGTCTGTGTACACAAACACACGTATATGTGACCAGTGGTACCGGATCCGTCTACGAAGCTGTACAGGGGTGGAGAGAAGGAAGAAGTGAGTGCAAGTCCAAGGCCCCTTCCCTGATATTTAAGTAATTTTAAACATTCTCGTAGAGCAAAGAGATTTATAACCCCGCAGCAGGAAGTTCTCCATCAGTCCAGGAAAGAATAGAACAGGGAGTGGCTCAACAATCATACCTTCTCTTTGCCCTTCTAGGGTGTGGACTGAAGTTTGATTTGGTTAAGAAACACCCACAAGTAAAGGACAGGAGCTGGCCAGGGAGCACAATCTCATTTCCTCTCCTTACATAAACTCATTAGCAAAATCCCTGATTAGAGTCTTTGCTCGAAATACAGACTTATATTTCACTTTTGTTTCTATTCTGTAGCAGGGCTTGCTTTAAGGAGACTTGGGGAGAACGGTGCTGAGAGGCGTTCATGGGTACATCTCTTAGAAGCTTCTAAAGATGCTCCATCCCCGCCCCTCGGGCTGGCTTTCGACCTGCGACCTTGACGCCCCAGGCCTGGGAGCCCGCTGGCAGCGCCCTCCGTCACCCAGGCTCAGCCGGCTCCTGTGTCCCGCACTCGTAATCCCCGCTCTTTTAGAAAGGTCTGTGTCACACCTTGATTCCACTGTCTGTCCATGAATAACATTGCTAGGTTTGTGGTTATTTTCATCCCTAATAACTTTATGGTGTTTACTTAACCTTGTCTGATACTGCCGTTGACTTTGGAGTCATAATTACCACTACTAATTGAGAAAGCTTGTGCGGGACTGAGGCAGATGGACCGACTGCTGTGTGGGTGGCAGTCATTAGGAACTAAATGGCACAGAGCAATTTTAATTAGACATGACTAACGTCAGCTGCCTCTGCTCGCGGGGTGATTAAGGCCTGGAGTTAAAAATTAGTGAAAGCCAAGTTACCTTGTTTGATCTTGAGAAAGGAGGGGCCGTCACGTTTGCCTTTGAGTTTCTCTCTCATTTTAAAATGGGTTTGGCTCTGATTTAGGATTAAGCAGCTGGACATTTTCTGTTTGTTTGGAGAAGTCATTCCACGAAGCTCATGACCAGCAGTACAGACAGGTGAATGCTCCGAGACGTTGGAAGGGCTCAGGGTAGCTGTTTGCTCTGTCCCATTGTTAAAGTCTAAGCCTTTCTCAACTAAAAAGAAGACAGCAGGGAGCTGTGTTTCTGGGCTCTTACTCCTTCTCTGGAACAGAATCTGCTTTAGCGAGGATCCGTGTGGCAGGGGCCGAGTGCCAGCGTGAGGACAGTCATGAGATGTTTAACACTCTTATTCGTAAATAATCCTGAAACAAAGCCACGGCACTGAAATATCCCATAAGCCTCACCGTGAAGGAAGCCACACCTCAGGGGGACTCTGCTGAGACTCCGGCCACAGTCCAGGACTCTCCTCCTGTGTCCTGTCCCTGAAGGATTCCGTGCACCCCCAGAAATCAGCTCCACCCCACACAGCCTTCGCCCCGGCCTGCACCTCAGCCCCTCTTCCCCGTTCCTCGTGTTCAGGGTTCTCCTGAGCAGCTCCGTCAGGGTTCCCCGCCCAAGCCCCAGGCTTAGGTGGCAGACCCAGTTAGCATCTCTGCCGCCCAGCCTTCCTGTTCCGGGTCATCCACGCTGCCCCGGCTGACGTGGCCATCTGCCCTGACCCTCTTCTCCAACTCCAGATCTCATCAGTGCTGGTGGGGTTTGGTTTTCATTCTGTCCAATCTTTCCATTCCTGGGAGGTTCCCTCTGCTAAGGTCGAACACGTGATTAGAGACCAGGTTGTCCATCTGCTACCTGTTGTGGTCGCAGATGAAAAATCCCATCTCTAAAGAGGGCTGCATGTAGCCATGCCTGGATTTAGTCATACATCCTCTATTTTATTCATTTTAGGGCGAAGACCAATCATTCATCGACTCCAAGGTGCTTTGGGAATCTCGGAGATTGAGGGCATTCGACTGAAATAATTCTGGCTCTGGAGTGTGGAAGGAAAAAGGAAACCTCACACTGGATCGATGTCCTGTTGTCTGGAACAGTCTTCACCGTGGGAGCTGCCCCCGATAGCGGGGGCCCCGTCCCATCGCCCACGGACAGGCAGTGAGCAGGGGGCGGCCCACCGCCGCCTGGCCCTCTGAGGCAGCAGTGACTCCTCGGCCTCGGAGCATTATAGTTGGCTTCTGCTTCTCTCCTATTCGCAGTTAACTCAAAACTCCCCTCTCTCTCGCGGAGTTACTCTCTGGGCTCAGGGTGCTGACATGGAGGAAGGCCCGTCTGTTGAAACCTGGGGTAGCAGTTGTTTACACTGTAGTAAAAAAGGACTACCTCATTACGAGTCACTTTGTGTTTTCACTTGCAAATTGCACCCACGAAGTTCCTAGAGGAAAAGATCAGTGATGCCTGAGCAGAGCCTCTAGAGCCGGAGGCAGGTCCTTGCCTGGTGCCCGCTGATCCTGCCAGCCCTGCCCAGGCCCAGACACTGCAGCCCTCTCCCCAGCACCCTGTGCTGGCTTGAGCGGCCCGCCTGTCTCATCCTGGCTCTCTGCTCTGTCCCTGGCAGGCCACATTTGGACTCCATGAAGAATGTGAAGGCCACCTGGAGGCGTGGAAAGTGCACTGTGCCCGCAGAAGGCAGAGGCCACGACCGCCCAAGTGTGCCCACTCTGCAGGGGGTGCAGGCTGCGGCGGGACACATGACCACGGGCTGTGGGCCAGGAGCAAGACAGGTAACAAGCTCTCTCTTGTTGCTTGTGTTCGGTGGCAACGCTGTTCTGTTTCTGTATTTCTGTAATTTCCAAAATAAGCATTCCAAAATTCTTCCCATAAGAAAAACCAATCAAATATGAAGCATACTTAAAGTAGAGCTTTCGAATATTAAGAGTAAACATGACAATGTGAACTATCCCATTGAAGACATACTCTGTACACAGATACATATTTAATATTAGAACTTTACAAATAAAAAAGAATCCTTAAAAATATCTTACATATTCTTTAACATCCAGTTTATATACTGTCTTCTCCATGAAATCACAATGGCTTGCACAGTGCGTGGAGAGCGCTTGAGTACAGAACGATGCCAGGCAGGTGGGAGGGGGAGGGGACAGGCACGCTTGAAGCTCTGACTCCGGTGGGGCAAGGGCAATGTACGTGACCTAAACATTTTTATCCCCATAACATGCTGAAAGAAAAAAGAAAAAAAAGAATGACGCATTTTCATGAATATTACCTCTTTTAGAATCCGCTTTGTGTTTGGGAGGAGGAAAAAGACATGTATCGTCTTCCCCATTTACCCCCAAGACAATGGGTTCGGAGAGGTAACAAGACGCCACAAACGCAGCTGGCACCCAGGTCCGGGAGAGGTGATGTCTTCCTTGATCGCCTCCCTCCCTCCCCTCTATACAGACAGCCCAAAAGCAAATAAACTAAAGCCAGTTGCTTAAGAGATGGTGGGTGATAAAAACAAACAAAAACAGCCAGCCTCCGGAACAGGGCTCTCTCCCGGAGGGGCCAGCCGTGTGGAGCTCGGTGACACTGCCCTGCTGGCCGCTGCGGCTCTGGAACTGAGCAACCATTGTTAGAGGGAACGCAGGAAAGTAAGTGAATTTGCCTAAAAAGTGTAGACTCACGTTCTCCCTCAGAGACGTAGACATATTCTTACCATCTGTGAATTCTCTGCTTTCTCTTTACAGGCCGAAGTGTATTATAGAGATAGGTCCGTTAGCTCACACCTTTCTGCCCTTGGGCACTGCCAAGGACGCATCGTTGAAGTCTCTTCCCACCGCCGCCATGTCTGAGTCAGAGTCTCCTAAGGAACCCGAGCAGCGGCGGAAGCTTCATCGGAGGGTTGAGCTTTGAAAGGACCGATGAGCGTCCGAGGAGCCATTTCGAGCAATGGGGACGCTCACGGACTGTGTGGTCATGAGAGATCCAAACACCAAGCGCTCTGGGGGCCTTGGGTTTGTCACATAGGCCACTGTGGAGGAGGCGGATGCAGCAATGAATGCAACCACACAAGGTGGATGGAGGAGTTGTGGAACCGAAGAGAGCTGTCTGCAGAGAAGATTCTCAAAAACCAGGTGCCCACTTAACTGTGAAAAAGATCTTTGTTGGTGGCATTAAAGAAGATACTGAAGAACATCAGACTATTTTGAACAGTGTGGGGAAATTGAAGTGATTGAAATCATGACTGACAGAGGCAGTGGCAAGAAGAGGGGCTTTGCTTTTGTAACCTTTGATGCCCATGATTCTGTGGGTAAGAGTGTCATTCGGAAATACCGTCCTGTGAATGGCCACAACTGTGAAGTAAGGAAAGCCTTGCGAAGCAAGAGATGGCCAGTGCTTCATCCAAAGAGATCGAAGTGGTTCTGGAAACTTTGGTGGCGGTCGTGGAGGTGGTTTCGGTGGGAATGACAACTTTGGCTGTGGAGGAAACTTTAGTGGTCGAAGTGGCTTTGGTGGCAGCCATGGTGGTGGTGGATATGGCGGCAGTGGGAATGGGTACAATGGATTTGGTGATGATGGAAGCAGTTTTGGAGGTGATGGAAACTACGATGATTTTGGCAATTACAACAATCAGTCTTCAAATTCTGGACCCATGAAGGGAGGAAATTTTGGAGGCAAAAGCTCTGGCCCCTGTGGTGGTGGAGGCCAATACTTTGCCAAACCACGAAACCAAGGTGGGTATGGTGCTCCCAGTAGCAGCAGTAGCTATGGCAGTGGCAAAAGGTTTTAATTATTCCCAGAAAACAAAGCTTAGCAGGAGAGGAGAGCCAGAGAAGTGACAGGGCAGCTACAGGTTACAACAGATCTGTGAGCTCAGCCAAGCACAGCGGTGGCGGGGCCCGGCTGCTACAAAGAAGACATGTTTTAGACAATACTCATGTGTATGGGCAAATCTCAAGGACTGTTTTTGTGACTAATTGTATAACAGGTTATTTTAGTTTCTGTTCCATAGAAAGGGTAAAGCATTCCAACAAAGCGTTTTAATGTAGATTTTTTTTTTTGCACCCATGCTATTGGCTGCTAAACGTAATAGTCTGATCACGATGCTGAATAACTGTGTCTTTTTTTTTTAATGTGCTGTGTAAAGTTAGTCTACTCTGAAGCCATATTGGTAAACTTCCCCAAAAGTGTGAAGATGGAATTCCTTCAGGGTGATGCCAGGTTCTATCTGAAATTCATTTACAACTTGCTTGGGTGGAGAAACCATTGTCTTCAGAAACCTTGGTGTAGCTGAACTGACGGTTATTGTTGTGACCTGAAGTTCGCCATTGAAAGGGGTCATCCAAGGAAAATGATGGAATTATTGGTTATAAAGATGATTGTTGGCATATCCTTTGCAATACATCGAAATCAAATAATGGTACCAGATCAAATTATCTATAGATGGGAATGAAGCTTGTGTATCAACTGTTGTCATGTGTAATCAATAAATGATTTAATTCTCTTGAACAAAGTTTTTTATAGACAGTAAGCATGACTTTTTAGGATGAGCTAACTCATCCAGCTTTGCCTGGGACTGTCCCTGGTCCCTGGAAACCTCTCCATCCCAGGCACCCTACATCTAGACAGTCTTGTTACTACAAAACACCATTTCAGTAATTCACAGCCTGAATTTTCTCTGTGTTTACCATCTCATGACCACTTAAAGTAACAATGTGAACCTCCAAGTGAAGTGTATTGTAAAACTGGGTGATTACTTTCACTGGTCCACAACCCTTGTGTGTGTGTCTCAGAGGCCAGCGCTCGGCCGGGGGGTGGGGGCCGGCTGGGAGCTCCGCCAGGCTGTGCTCCTAGCTGGCTTCTCAGTCTTAGCATCTCCCTCCTCCTCCTCACACCCTCTCACGCCAGCCAGGCAGAGGTTTCTCGAATCCCTTTCGCACGGAGCCTACCCCTGCCCAGCTCATTGCTTTGAAGAAGTCGGCCCTCTGGGCTCTGTGGGAACCCCCTTCTCACCTCCTACCTTGGAATTTGGAAGTTATCTCTTCTCATCCCAAGCTCTGCCTGTCACAAAGCCTTTCTGGGCACTCCCAAGCTGCCTGTCAATTTGAGGACAGCCCGTCCCTCCAGGCTCTAACATGGACCTACATCCCTCCCCCCAGCTCTGGGGAGTGTGGAAATGGAGCCTCTTGGGGCTTCAGTTTCCCTGTTGGTCAAACCCGTGGAATATGATGTTTATGAGAATTCCATCCCCACCATCCCACTGTCTGTTGCTTTGCTTAAGCTATTCTGTGTATAAATGAAGCAAAGGTGTGTGCAGACCCCTCTTCACTGTAACGGACAGAGAATGCTCCGAGTGACTGCTGCGTGGCAGCTCCCCAATAACTCTGCCCCCCTCTCCTTCTGCAGGCGTGCACAGCACCAGAAGAACGGAAGGGCCCCAATCTCGGGAGTCACATGACCTGGGCAGTATTTGAATTTGGAGCCAAGGCTTGGGCAGCTATTCTCCAAAGCGCCTAAACATGAAATCTGGCGTCTAAGGAACACCGAACAGTTTGAGTTTAAGTTTAAGAGTTTGAAGTCATGACACGAAAAAGTTCGTTTTTTCACTTGAGTAGATTAAATCTAACAAAGCATTTTCTTACAGAGTTTATAAAACTTTTGAAATTTTTAAAAATTTTGACCTAGGGTCAGACTTACAGAGCAGTTGCAAGAGGAAGCACAAAGAACTCACAGATAAGCTCCACCCAGAATCCCCAAATCTTGCTACATTCGCTTTACATTTCTTTTTCTTGTCTTTCTTTCTTTCTTTTTTTTTTTTTTGAGATAACTCGCTATGTTGCCCAGGCTGGTCTAAAACTCAGCCTCAAGTGATCCTCCTGCCTCAGCCTCCCAACGTGCTGGGATTACAGGAGTGATCTACCACTCCCAGCCTCGCTTCGCATCTCTTACAGGCTCTTACACTTGGAGGGACCACAGAGAATGTTTATTCCAATATTCTGAATACGAGATCAGAGAGCTAGGCTGGTGCCACTTGGTCTCCTGCACACAGTCCTAGCCAGCACCCACCGCCTCCAAGCCCGGACTCTGTCCACTCCTAGTTCCCAGCCCCGTATCGCCACGTCATCCCCACAGACCCCGCTATAGCAGCTCGCTCCGCAAATGCTCAGGGCTGCAGTGGGCATCTGAGGGATGCTTCGCAATCTTCCTAGACGTGTCTACAGGGACCCGTTCCCACTGCCAACTCTGCCGGTCACTCCCTCTGGGACATAAACCGCTTTAGGAGAACAGATTTGGGTCAGCAATGGCACCTGCTTTGGAGAGAGGAAATAGTTCCACTGGGAAAAGTTAAAAATCCTCTCTTCATACCCCTCCTTCATTTGGGGGAGAAATATTTAAATCAGTGTCTGTGTGAAATTTGTTGTCCTAAAGCTTCCTAATTTGTCTTTTTTTCCCCTTAGTGAAAAGTAAAATATTTTTGCTTTTGCAAAATTGCGCAATGAGCACGTTCTCAGATATTTCCTTTCTCTCCTCTCCCTCTCTTTTCCAGCTTGGGGTGGGGAAGACAAAGGCTCACGGGAGAGAGAGAGACGCAATGTGCTTCAGAGAACATACCTCCAGCTAGTGTTTGTTCGCTGCTTGTGCCCTGCCTGCGGCAGGCACAGTCCAGTTGGCTCTGCACTGCGGCCCCTGTGATCATGTGTTACAGGCAGTGAAGCCGCTCGTAATCATTCGTGAGACTCCTGTGGCAATAATCCGGGAGTTATACATTCAGTTATGGACCTAAAACAAATGAGCAGGAGCAGGCATCTTATTCTGCAGCCAACCAGTTTATCTGGTTGAGCAAACTTCGCCGTGATCGCCTGGTTTGACGGTGCCCAGGGTCAGAGCGCGCGTGTTCTTACACTGCAGTCAGACCCGAGCTGGGACTGGCGGGTGGCGCTGGGGCCTGCGCTGGTTCTCACGTGGCTCTTTCCCAGTTTTCTGGGGCACGGAGCATCTGAGCTGGGAAAATCTTGCTTGGTTATAGGGAAGTTTACCCCCACTCGCTTGGTTTTCCCAACAGCACAGGATGGTGGAAACTTCCCTTCGGGAATGAATTAGGACGTGCTCTGAAAACCCTGTATTGAGTTTCACAAGTTGCCCTGGAATATGGATGTTCTCATGAGACAGGTTAATACCATAAACATACAACTCCCAGTGCCCAGGTGTGTGCCCCAGGAGCACCTGCAGCTGAGGAATGGCCTTCCCACCCCACACTGTGTGATTAAATTGCAGAGAGGAAGTGTGTTGGTTGGGGGGGACAAGGGAATGGACAATTCTCTGATTCGTCCCAGTCCTAGTTAAACCGTGTTTTGTAAGCCAGTCTTTGTAAGTTTTCAAATTCTCGACTGTATTCTGAACACTCTAAGTTCCCCATTGATACTGATTACAAAGAAGCTCGTTTGGGGAAAAAAGGGTTACTCCTAGGTTAAGGAAAGGCAAAATCTTATTTTTCAAGCATTGGGAATTGCATTCTAAGTCGAGGAACAGGGAGATGGATTTCATCCCAAATTACTGTGTGCGAGCCAATTATAATGAAGCAGAAGCGGCTTTGTTTGTAAAGCGCTATTACGTAGCAACACGCACTTAGGAAAGCACGGTGACGGCCCTGGAATGTCATCCGACAGGACCCACTGTGGTTCACAGCATGTGCCAGGCGAGACAGAGGCCACCCCTGAGGAGAGGAATGGAAACTGAGCATCTCTTTGCTTCCTTAGGGCTGGTGTTGGGATAGGTCAAAACAAGGGTTTCCAATGGAGTAAGGCAGAGGAAAGTGGAGTTTTCAGGGGGAACCCCTTTAAGCTAGAAAAATGTTCCGGTAGCCATTGTGAGAATGTGCTCGGAAGTTCAGGAACTGAGGCTTAGAATACTGGACAGCAACTGCCCCTAAATTTGGAAGCTGAATGAAGAACACTGGCCCCTTTGAGCCACCACGGGGCGGGCAGCCCTGTCTGCTCTGCGGCCTCCAGGTGATGGTGGCTGGAGAGCAGGGTGGGACTCACCGACGCCTTCTCTGCCACTCGCGGGAACCAGTCAATGGTAACCTCATCCTTGACCTCCCTGCTCCTCTGGCTCTCGGCCTCCGTGGGGGGTGCAGCTCCCGTCCACGCCCTGAGCTCCCTGCGGTCACCGGCCCTGGCAAGCCCCCCAGGGCTGCAGCAGCTCACGTCACAGCTGCTGCCCTGCCCTCGGGACCGGACGTGACCCCCCTTGCACGGTGCGGTCAGGTCCTCACTGACATCAAAAGGACAATTGATGTTTCATATTTTATGTCGTGATATTTTAAGAATAAATTTGTGACTTTATATTGATTAGAGGGGCGCTTTTACTGCCGTTTGGATAACATATGGGCAGGAAAGCCTGGGATGCCCGGAGATACTCCCACAGGAAGTCACGGGCACCTGCGCGGTCGGAACTGGAAGGGGCGCCAGGCTGGAGAAGCAGCACGAGCTCCTCCCGGGAACACAGACTTTGTGAAAATATCCTGCTTCCCGTCCCTGGGGGAGGCTCTGGGTGGGTGAAAGGTCAGGAGAAAGAAAGATCTTCAAAGAGGAAAGTCAACTGAAAACTGGAAAAAGAGCCGACCATCCCATTGTTCCCCCTGAACCCGTGTCCCTGTGTCATGAGAACAGACGCCTGGGGTCCCACTTCCTGCCTCTCTTGCACTTTTTCTCACGAGAATCCAGCCGCAGACTGCGGGCCTGTGGCCGTCCCCGACAGTTCGGGGCACCGGGCCGCCGGCTAGAATAGGGGTGGGGAAAGGCCGCCCTGGCCGCCAAACAGCCTTCGGTTGGACTCTCGTGCCAGCCAAATGTTCATTCCTAAAACGTCTCGTCTAGACCAGGGAAAGAGCGTGGAATGGGGATGCCACCCTGGTGCCCACAGTACCCGAGAAGCTCAACCCGGTACGACATCTAATCCCAGCTTGTCGCCATTAAAAAGCAAACAAAGTCATGCTAAACCGCAGTCCCAGGAAGCAAAGAGCTAGACCACCACTGGAGGAGATCACCTTTGCCGGGAAATCCAGAGGAAAAAGCAATGGATTCTCGTCTGTCAGGAGTAGTTTGGTCTCGTTTCTTCAGAGAAGCTGGGGTTGAACCGATGACCTCCCAGATCTCTCATTCTTTCTCCTTTTAAAGGATCCACTTCCTTTTCCCGTCAGGGCTATAGACGTAGGACATAACTGGGTCATCAGCCTCAGGTCCAAAGATAGGTCAAAAGGTCGATGGAGTGGTATTTTCATAGCTAGCAAGAGACTGGTGTTCCCACTGAGAATGTGGGGGGAGAGACATCTGTGCTTCGCTGGTTTCTTCTCTGATTTAGATGGATAGATGGAGAGAGAGAGAAGGTTGGTAGACAGACACACATAATTAGAAAGACATGCAGACAGCACATACAAGTGAGAAAGGGGAAAATTAGAAAAATGACAAAGTTGTTTTTGGAGTTTTGTGTTTATTGGCTCGTGTTTTGATCTTGTTTATACTTAAAACGGAGTGCAAAGATAGTGAAGGCCGTGGCTGAGTGAAATCTCGTCACGGAGCTCCGCACCTCTGTTCTAACTGGGCCATTGTAAGGTTTCTCATGAGGACACAGAACAGGCAGCGTGGCCAGCCCCGCTCCACCAGACGGCCTGGCCTAGGCGGGCGCCAGGGTTTTGAATCCCTCATTACAGAGCCCAGAGGACATGCGGGAAAGCACTCCCGTGATGGGAAGCAGACCCCCACCCGGCCCGGAGAGGCCTTCCCCTGCACCCACACAGCCCCGACCTTCCAGAAATAGCAACGCCAGGCCCCCCTTCCTTCCAGCTGCGTCTCTGGACAAGGACTCTCTAAAAACAAGGGAAGAAAAAGCACTTCTTCCTGTTTCTCTAGAGCTAGACACAGATGGCCAAGGACTTCCCACACAAATGCCCTAAATTTCACATCCAGTGTGACCAAGATGACTCGAAAGAGGGAAAAGCTGTACTCTGTCTGTGTGGCTAGGAACCGTGCCGCCGACTGCGGTGCCCTGACCACCGGGCGCAGAGAAGCCGTCGCTGATGGTGCCCATTTTTCTGCCCTGCCGCAGTGCGGAGCGGTGCTTTGGAGAAGCTTTGGTTCGGAGCTGAACATTTCACCCCCACTGAGCACACAGGCCTGCTCTTGGGCATCGGCCCACCGTTTTGTCCACTGAGGGGCGGGGCGCTGGTTCTCTGTAGCAAAGCAGCTTTCCCTACCAAAGTGGCCTGGGTCCCACGCAGGTGCTCAGGCTGACCTGAAAGCAGAGGGTGGGTAAAACTTCCCTCCACGAACAAAAGTTCAGCCAGAGAGACTCCCACACTCCTGGCTTACCCACAGGGTTCCAACAGCTGGCACATCTGCCTCCCGACCGGCCCTGGTGAAAAGACACGGTGTCCCGGGGCCAGACTCCGGGTAACCTTCCAATAGCATCTGCCCCACGAGTCACTTCAGCCTCAGCCTCGGGCAAAACCTCTGGAAACCAGGAAATCTCCAGCTGTTTTCCACAAAGCACCTCTAGCCCCTTATCCCATTCTACACAAGGCATCTCCTGGGAACTGTATTAAAAATGAAATTAAATTTTAAAAAAGCAGATATTACATTGCCAATTTTCACTGTGTGCTGTATAGGCACGTAACACAGGCTTGATCACATATGGTATTTTTGTTCTTTGCAGAACAATTTGGAAATCAAGTGCTTGGTTCACACTAACCTCATTATAAAATTTTACTATTCATAGATTAGACTTACATCACTTCAACTTGTAGTGCCTTTCCCAGAAACATAACCGACCGTGAGTTCCAAGAATGCAGTGTTGGCCAGAAGAAGGGGGCTCAAGGTCAGGGACCTGGGTTCGAACCCTCTGTCTGCTACTTACTGGCTGAATTTCTTAGGGAAGTTGCTCAGCTTCGTCCTGTGCAAACTGTAGCTATTGATAATAACCACCTGACTCGCTTGTGTTAGTGGCCAACTGTGAAGATAAAGATAAAAGTGATTTATAAATGCTTTACTAATGTCAGCTAGGAATATGAATGCCTCTGCTTGAAGCAATCAGTAACGGCCAAATGCATACAAGCTAATCAACACTCTACGTACTGCACATGTTTGCCACTTCTACAGGGAAAAAGTTCTGTTCACAGAAGCTTGTGAAAACATATGGTGTATTACTAATTATTGCTAGTGCTGCGATAGCAAAGCACCGCAGACCGGGCAGCTTAAACAGCAGAAACGTATCTCCTCACAGTCCTGGAGGCTGAAAGTCCGAGATCAGGCACCGGCAGACTTGGTTTCTCCTGAGACTCCCTCCCTGGCTGGCAGACAGGCCTCTCCCTGTCCTCACATGGTCGGGCCTCTGTGTGTGTCTGTGTCCCCAGCTCCTCTTCTACAAGGACACAGTCATGTTGGATCAGGGCCCCTCATGACCTCAGTTTAACTTAATTACCTCACTAATGGTCCTGTCTGTAAACACAGCCACGTTCTGAGGATCTGAGGGTGTCTAGAGGGGACACACTCAGCCCGTGGCAGATGCGCAGGACAGAAACTGCACTCAGGAGCTGAACTTGGTCATTACTTTTTCGCTGTTTACTTTTCGTAATCGAGTCCACTAAAGAATGGACTCTGATACTGGTGAATCCAGAAACTCTGGGTTGGCCTAAGTTATTCTACAGCTTGACTTGCGGCCACACTCGCCGAACCGCAGCACTGCGGCTTTTCCAGAAGAAAAAAGCAACAGGCGTGCCTGAGCCTTCCGCCCCGGCCTGGGGCTGTTTCTCCAGCTCTGTGGGCTCTTGGCAATCCAGAGCTGACGGACTGGCACGGGTTTCTTTTCCTCCAAAAGTTTTCAAAGTTTGCTTTGTTTGACTTTCGTTGGTCAGTTCAGAAAAGAAAAGCCGGTCTCCTGGGTGTTCCTCACAAAGAGCCCGGGGAGTGTATCTCGCCGTTCCCAGGACGCCCCCGACTCTGCGCAGCACTGCCGGGCCCAGGACTGGGCACAAAATAAATTAATGAAGAGAAACTGTAATGTATCCAAAATGTATTCCAAAGCCACTATTTTCCTGCTTGGTAATTTGACAGAAATATTCTAACACACATTTATACATCACCAAAAAGGGTTTTCCTAAAAGATCCCTTCAGTGGAGGTGGGTCAGATATTTACTGGGAAGAAACTTATTGTTTTATGTCCATAATGTAACAGACCCATTTCCAAGCAACGAGTGCCTCTTATCCCTAAGCCAAAAACTTTAAAAGCACTTTCACATTCAACATCAAATTTTAAAAACCTTATTATCATCTCTCTAGAGGTAACTGGCATTCAAAGTTTCTTTTGTTGTTACTGATCAAGAAGCTGTGTCCTGAAGCAACAAAAGGAAAAACACATTAACTGGATTTGATCAAAATTTAAAATTTTTGTGTTTCAAAAAGATACCATTAAGAAAGTGAAAAGCCAAACCACGGAATGAAAGAAAATATTTGCAAGTCATATATCTGATAGGGGGCTTGTATGGAGAATATATAAGCTCAATAATAAAAAGACCAATAGCTCAATTTAAACATGGACAAAAGATATAAATAGACATTTCTCCCAAGAAGATATGTAAATGGCCAAGAAGCACAAGAAAAGATGCTCAGCATCATCAGCCATCGGGAAATGCAAAACAAAATGCAAGCAGACGCCACTTCCCACCCACCAGGATGGCTGTAACCAGAAAGAGACAATAGCAAGTGTTGACAAGGACGTGGAAGACTGTAAAATGGTGCACCTTCTTTGGAAAATGGTCTGGAAGTTCCTCAAAAAGTTAAACATTGAGTTACCATATGAGCCAGCAATTCCATTTATAGGTATCGATCCAAGAGAAATGAAACATACATCCATACAAAAACTTGTAGAGGTTAAGTATCCCTTATCCAAAATGCTACAGACCAGAACTCTTCCAGATTTCAGATTTTGGAATATTGGCATATACATAATGAGATGTATAATGCAAATCTTGGGGATGGGAGCCAAGTCTAAACATTAAATCCATTTATGTTTCATGTATACCTTATATGCAGAGCCTGAAGGTAGTTTTATACATTATTTTAAATAATTTTGTGCATGAAATAAAGTTCGTGCACACTGAACCATCAGAAAGCAAAGGTGTCACTAACTCAGCCACCCATGTGGTAGGTCTCGGCTCCACATGGGGCATCGTGGGGAACCTGCCTGGCATGTCCACCCTACACATGTGCCATTATATTACCCTTGGTGGGGGTGCTCACCTGGGGGAGTCCAGGAACGTGATGGAAAGATATATTGCAGCTAAAGGGAGGGTATTATTTCCCTTGGGGAGACTGAATAAACTGTGTCTTGTGCACGCGCTTTTCGACGGTGACCTATCACATGAGGTCGGGTGTGGGATTTTCCACTTGTGGCATCGTGTCAGCGCTCAAAAAGTTTAGGATTTGGGGGCATTTCAGATTTTGTATTTTTGGATTAGGGATGCTCAACCTGTTTATGAATGGCGGCATTATTCATAACAGCCAAAAGGTGGAAACAATCTACATGTCATCAACAACATCAAAGAATAGATAAATGGAATATGCCATATCCATAGAATGAAATATTGTTAAGCCATGAAAGGGAATGAAGTACTAATACCTGCTTCCACATCAATGAACTTTGAAAATACTACGCTAAGTGAAAGAAGCCGGACACAAAAGATCCACTTTGTATAATTCCATTTACATGAATTATCCAGAATCAGCAAATCTGTGGAGACAGAAAGTAGATTAGTGGTTGTCACCCCTGGGGTGGGCGGGAGAAAGGGGGAGTGGCAGCCAGGGGTACAGGGTTTTCTTGAGGGGCGATAAATGTGTTCCCAAATCTACTTGGATGATGGTTACACAACTCTGTGAGTCCACTAAACATCATTGGATGGCGCCCTTTAAATAGGTGAAGTGTGTGACTCGCGAATTATATCTCAATAAAGCTGTTATTAAAGAAAAAAAAAGCTGAGCCCCACCACCCCTAACATAATGTCAGTTCTTCATTTAACATGTCACCATACCTATTCCCACAGCCTTTAAAGAAATTAGTGGCAACATTTACTTTAGTCCCACCCATGACTATTAGGGCTTTTGTAAATCCAACTGAGAAAATATGACACACCTTCAGGAAATCTGTGGCAGGAGCCATATGAGAAAAACGTTTACACTATCAAGTGTAATTCAGGATCCACCCCATTCCTGGAGACAGATGGCCCTGGGCACAGCCCAGGGAAAAGGTTGATGGTAAATGCAAGGAGAAACATTTACAGTGGTCTCTTTGGCATCGCTGGACGTGCACTCTGGTGGGCTTCCCTCCCAGGAGTGTGGTTATACACCGAGAAGACGAAATTTCAACTCAGGTGACGGCAAGCAAGCTTGTCTATTTTATTTGTCGTTGTATTTCCCGGCATAGTAGATGCTCCGTCAATATCTACTGAATGCACGCATGCATGAATGAATGGATAAAAAGCTTATGTATTTTTCCTTATCCTTCATCACCTTGGCATTTATCCTGAAATATGCAACACAGCCATTGGAAAAGTGGGTTTACTGCACATTCAAGGAGGAGCCTTAGTATATAGTTGCACAGAGGTATTTTCTAGCTTGCTTCTACCCGCAGTAGATGTTTTAACTCAATACGAGAGATGTGTTTGTTACTGTATACACAGTGAGTGCTAAGCTTAGCTTACAAATCCAAGTGTGTAAGAAATGTGACTTTATTGTTCTGTAAGTGAGCTGACTCTGACTACCAGGAATGCTCTGCACCATCTCGGGATCCCCCCTTCACACCAGGAGGGAGAAGAGATTACCCATCCATGCCAGGTGGTGCCAAGACACCCTGCTTGCCCTCTGGTCCCCTGTCCAGGCAGGTCACTGCAGCTCCCTCACTCTGCTGCCACTATGAAGCCCTCACTCTGTCCTCTGCCCACACCCATGTGGCCCTCAGGTGCCCAGGGCAGACATTTCCGCTGAGACCTCCAGGCCAGTCTTCCAGACACGCCAGGCAGACCTCTCCTCTATCCCCACTCCATGCTGGGAACTCTGAGGTTCTGCCTCTTTCTTCATCAATCCCCTCACCCACCCACCTCCCACCAGCCCAGGGAGTGAGGGACAGAACACCGAGTCCCTGGGAAGGGGCCCACCCTCTCGAGGCCCACTTCCCCTCTGATCATCCATCTCCCCAAGCTCAAGAAATCCAGCCTAGATCCTATCATGACTCTTATGCCAGAGTCCAGGCTTTTGAGATGCAAAAGCCAAGAATTCAACTTGTTTGTTTTCTGTGTTCTGCTCTGTCTTCCCTGGGGGAGACATCCCCTGGGGAAATGAAGGCAGAGTGGGCAGGTGCCCAGCTAGGGATGGTAGAAGTAACAGTAAATACCAAGGAAAACACCCCATGGCTCCAGTCCTGAAAACTGGAAAGTTAAATGTAGTGGGGACTTCAGCACCAGGTAAGCAAAGGTAGAGGAGGGGAGCCTGTTGCTGTTGTGCAAAGTGGATCTTCAGGCCCAAATCCCACCAGCTCAGGGTGCAGCCTGAGTTGTGCCAGAGATGAGATGCAATGGGGGTGGGATGGGGAGGGATCCAATCTGTCTCAAAGTCGGAAGGTAAAATCATCTCAGACTTTTGTTTTCATAACTTCCACCCTGCCCCTTCCTGAACAGGTGCCAAGACAGCAGAATTCAGTTCTGAGAAGTAGAGAGACGGCTCTGCTCTGCTCCTCCGGGGTCAGCATGGCCCCAGAGGCTCCCCTGTGGGGAACACTGGGGGAAAGGGATCTACATCGGTGTCGTGTGACAAGCACCTGAACACACTGAGAGCTTCTAGTCTGGGCTGGAGAAAGGAGGTGTTGGAGAGGTGGGGCCAGCCATTATGGCTACAAATAGCGTAAGACTATCAGAGAGCCAAAGAGTTTGGCGGTTACAGGGAGGTGAGTTTATTCAAATAAGAAAGATCTACACAACAGAAGGTAGCTCCCTGGGAGTCTCCGCCTCATCTTTAAGAGTGTCCAGGCAGAGGCTGACTGGCAAGGCAGGAGTATCATAAAAGAGGTTTCTGATTAAGTAGAGTTTGGTCCAAATGGTTTCTGAAGTCACAGCCAGAGTGACTGGCTATGACTTTAATGTCCCAGGTCTAGTTTGGCTGATGTCATATTGAAACAAATATACAGAAGAGCCAAACGATCCATCTTTAAGAATTGATCCCACTTTTAAAATTCCATTTCCCTTTATTAAAAGTCATAAAAACAAATCTTTAAAATTTGTGCTTAGTAGAAGTCCATAAAACATGTAATCAGCTACATTACGCATCAGCCAAACCTCTGGGTTTATGAGTTCACTGCACACTGATAATAGCCGCTCAGAGGGTCCTAAGTTCTGGCCACTGTCAGAGGGGAGGGGTTCCAGCTGTCCTTCAACAGCCTGGTCTTTGTACTGACCGAAGTGATAGTAAACAGCAATCGATATTTGCTGTTAATGATAGAAGTGATATAAAACTTTTACCAAACAATTTTGTCTCTGCAGGTATAAATTTGTCTAACACAAGCTGATCTGAAAATTTTCAATTTTCTGACAGTAAGTCACACATTTAAGATTATATTTCATTACAAAAAAAAAAGCTTTCTTTGGGGAGTACTATTGGCAGAAGGAAGAGGTCTGTTTTCAAATCTATCAAATGGAAGTGAGAAAAGAATATAGAGCATCTCTGAAGAAACATTTATAAACTAAAAATAAAACCCTAAGCCCCCTGACCACTAAACAGACTCCGTCTTGGCCAAGAGGACCCCAGAAAAACCTTAAAAACTTGAGTTCCCAACCATGACAGGATGAGAGGTCAGACATGCCTCATTACACCCCCTCCCTTCTGCAATTTAGACACAACAACTAGCCAACATAAATATTAAAATAGAAATCATAAGACTAACAAAACAGACTCTTTGTAACAGTAGGTACCAAATAATAAACAAGACCTAAGGCCGTACCAAGCAAGTGTTAAGTCACACACCCCTACATTAAAAAATATATATTCTATTAGGTTATTAATTATGAAATATCTGATTTCCTTAAATACTAAGTTTGACAGCTGATATTTCTTTTATCCCTTCTTTTTTTAAATTTCAGAATATTATGGGGGTACAAATGTTTCAGTTACATGAATTGCTTTTGTACAGTTTGAGTCGAAGTTATAAATGTGTCCATCACCCAGATAGTGTGCATTGTATCCATTAGGTGTAAATTTACCCAGCCTCTCCTGCTCCCCATCTGCTTGATTTCCATTTGAGTCATATGTGCACATGAGTGTTGATTGATGTTTCAATTTAGTAGTGAGTACGTGTGTTTTTTGTTCTTCCATTCTTGTGATACTTCACTTAAAAGGATGGTTGCCAGCTCCATCCAGGTTGTTACAAAAGGTATTAGTTCATCCCTTTTTTACTGCTAAGTAATACTCCACAGTATACATATACCACATTTTATTAATACTCATGTATTAATGGGCATTTGGGTTGTTTCCACATCTTTGTGATTGTGAATTGTGCTGCTACAAACATTCGAGTCCGAGTGTCTTTTTTATAAAATGTCTTTTTTTCCTTTGGGTAAATACCCAGTAGTGGGATTGCTGGATCAAACAGGAGGTCTACTTTTAGTTCTTTGAGGTATTAGTATCTCCATACTGCTTTCCATAGAGGCTGTACCAGTTTGCAGCCCCACCAACAGTGTATGTGTTCCTTTCTCTCCGCATCTACTCCAGCATCTGTTGTTTTAGAACTTTTTGATAAAAGCCACTCTCACTGAAGTTAGGTGATATCTCATTGTGGTTTTGATTTGCATTTTCCTGATGATTAGAGATGTCGAGCATTTTTTCATATGTTTATTGGCTATTAGTCTATCTTCTTTTGAAAAGTTTTTATTCATGTCTTTTGCCCACTTTTTAATGGGGTTGTTTGATGTTTTCTTGCTGATTTGCTTGAGTTTTTTGTAGATTCTGGTTATTAGACCTTTCTCAGATGTGTAGCATAGAAATATTTTCTCCCATTCTGTAGGTTGTCTATTCACTCTATTGATTCTTTCCCTGGTTGTGCAGAAGCTTTTTAATTTAATCAGGTCCCATTTATTTTTGTTGTTGCAGTGATTGCATTTGGGATCTTCTTCATAAATTCTTTGCCTAGGCTGATATCTATAAGAGTTTTTCTGACCTCTTCTTCTAGAATTCTTATAGTTTCATGCCTTAGGTTTAAGTCTGTTATCCGTCATGAATTAATTTTCATGAGTGGTGACAGGTGCAGTTCCTATTTCAGTCTTCCACATGTGGCTATCTAATTTTCCCAGCACCGTTTATTAAATAGGGATTCTTTTCCCCAGTGTATGTTCTTGTTCGCTTTGTCAAAAATTAGATGGCTGTATGAGGATGGTTTTATATCTGGGTTCTCTGCTCTGATCCATTGATCTAAGTCTCTGTTCCTATGCCAGTGCCATGTTGTTTTGGTTGCTATAGCCTTGTAGTATAGCTTGAAGCCTAGTAAAGTGATGCCGGCCAATTAGTTCTTTTTGTGTAAGGTTGCTTTGGTTATTCAAGGTCTTTTCTGCTTCCATACGAAGCATAGAAATATTTTTTCTAGATCTGCAAAAAATGATGTTGGTACTTCAATGGAAATTGCATTAAATCTGTAAATCATTTTGGGTAGTATAGACATTTTAATAATGTTGATTCTGTCAATCCATGAGCATGATATATTTTTCCATTTGTTTATATACTCTGCAACTTCCATCCTTAGTGCTGATAGTTGATATCTCTGACATTTCACTTTGACACCTCTTGTTTTATTTTTATTATGAAGATATATCCTCAGTCTTTCAAACAAATGTTTTGGCTTGTGATTATCTTTCAAACTTTTTTTACAGCAATTTTTGTGAAACCATGAATAAGTCAAAAATTTGTGTTATTTTCTAATATGAGCTCCATTGTGGAACCAATGTAGCATAGATAGCTTGAAATATCAACAAAGCGTTTGGGAAGGCTGTGGCTAATGAATACATAGTACGTCAATGGTTTGAGAAGTTCTATGTTGGTGATTTTAATCTTGAAAATGAGCTGTGTGGATGACCTGAGACCAAGGTTGATAATGATGAGCTGAAAGCTATAGTGGAAGCGAATCCATCTAAATCTATGCGTGAATTAACACCAAGGTTTGACATTATTATTCCAACAATATTGGACCACTTGAAACAAATTAGCAAGGTAAAGAAGTTGTGAATAGATGAGTTCTGCATGAATTAAACGAGTGTCAGAAGAGAAATCATCTCAAAGCTTGCCTTTCTTTGATGTCATGACATAAAGGCAGACCATTTCTACACTGTATTATTGCATGTGATGAAAAACGGATTCTTTTTGGCAATCGCAAGCATTCAGCACAATGATTAGATAAAGATGAAGTGCCAAAACACAGTCCAAAACTGAATATTCATTAAAAAAAAAGCTAGTGGTATATGTTTGGTAATTCACTACAGCTCTATTATCTACTACAGCTTCATGAAACCTGGATGTCTACTGCAACCAACTGGATGAAATGAGGAGGATGCTTGCCATTAAGCAGCCGAGGTCAATGGAGACAGGCCAACCCTCTTTTAAGACAATGCTTGACCACATGTTGCACAAACAACACTGCTCAAACTACAGGAGCTGGAATCGGAAACTCTCTGTCATCCACCATATTCACCAGACCTTGCACCAACTGGCTACTGACTACTTCTTCCAGGCTTTGGGCCACTTCTTGCAAGGAAAAATATTCAATTCTCAACAAGCTGTGGAAAACACCTTTCGCAATTTCACTGCCTCTCACTCTCCAAGCTCCTCCGTTGCTGGTATTAACAGGCTACCGTTAAGATGGCAAAATTGTGTCACTAGTTTAGGTGCATACTTTGATTAAATGTACTGCTTCTTGTTTGAGATATAACAAACTACACTTTTGATTCAAAATCGGACATTTCATATTTAATGACCTAATACCTTCCGCAGGGTTTTTTCTGTAACAGCAAAACAAACACTGGCCTACAGATAAACAATATTAAAACAACTTACAGAGATAAACAATATTTAAACAATTTACAGCTCACCACCAGACACTAACTCCAGCCCCTCTATTCCACAAGCCGTAACTACATCTTTAAGTAAACAAAAGACTAATTTCAATAACTTTCTCTTAATAAAAAGACAAACAACTATAGACCAATCCTGACTGGTTTGATGGAGACTGTACACGTAAATGCCTACTTCACCTTTTAACATACAGGGCCTAATTATAATACATTTAAATATTAAGCTTCACCCCAAAATAAACATAAATCACATACAACATACATATTTATTCAATACACATGTATCAAGACCACCTTCATAAATATTCATAACTCCTCCTATATGCTGTTAAGTATACAGATGTGGCCAACCCTTGCAAGGTAGAGTCCTGTGTGACCCTCCCTCTCTCGGAATGCTTCCGGGCTTCACAAGAGGTGACACTTCCCAGCCTGTCAAAATGGCCACCTTACAGGCTATAACCCATTTTAAAAAATAAAACTCTCCTCTCTAAATATGTAAATCTCATAATTTTTAAATTAATGCATTCAATTCTAAAGAACTGTGATTCTAAACCCGCTCCTTGTGGTGCAGCTGGCTGCAAGAGTTCTTGGCATTTCTGCCTGTTTTTCTGAAATTTAAATATATGGTTATAGTTCATTGGCTAATTTGCAGTTACAAAGTGGCCTATTTATTTATATTCTCTGAGATAAGCCACCTCAGAAGAATCTGAAATCTGAGTTTAGACTTTCACCTTTCAAATTGGCTTCCTCTCCCCTCCCTTCTCCCTGCGTAACACACTTACTTCAACTGGTTTTATTTCAGGCACCAAAGGAAAAAAAACATCATGCACACAAAAGTAAACCTGTCTTTTATTTCTACTTGGTGGGGGCGGGGGAAGGGGATCTGCCATATTTATTATTTTCAAAACAGACCACCTGAGGACAGGGGCCATAATGATTTGAGGAAGTGGCCAGCCAGGTACTGATGATGGGAACCGAAAACTCCCAGCAGACCCCAGCACGGGGGCTGCGGGTGCTGAAGTCAATCGCAACCCGGGCAAGCCAAGGAAGACCAGTTCCACTCCTGGGTGCAAAATCAGATTAAATGGAAGGATACTTTAAAAAATAACCCACACCTTTCTTTACTTTTTGGTTTCATTTGACTGTACTTTTTCAGGTTACATAATGGTAAACTTACGTAACAGTGGGCTGGGTCTGTCTTGGTTCAGCCCTTAGAGTTTCTTCTGCCCAGCTTACCCTTTATCTTCAGTAACTGTTACAGCACTGTTTGTCACTCCAAACGCCAGTGTGGGGCGGGAGCTGATAGTACGGGCCATTCAATCCTATCACTTTTCTCTCCGTAGAGGTGTGAGTTTGTGAAGGGGCTGCTATCTATGGCCCTTATTTAAGCAAGATAAAGGAATTATAAAATGGGTGTTCTCTACTTATAGTCAATATGAGAAATCCCACCTGAGATTAGCCCTTGGAAACTGTACATTAAATAGGAAAACATTGTTGGAAACAGTTGATTACACCTTTCTTGGGACTGGCTATCAGGCCAGGGAGGGCAGGTGGAGGAGACACTTCTGAAACGTGAGCTGCCATTCCCGAGTGGGCCACTCCACACTCTTTCCCCCATGCCCCAGAGCGACCAGAGACTCACCGTGCACACGCTGCAGCTTCCCAGCCCCCAGTGTTGAGTGGTGGTCCAGGTGAGGACCCCTGTGCAGGCCTCAGGGGCTCAGTTTGTCTAAGGCGTCTCTCCTCCGGAGAGCCTACTGGCCGTGAAGGCCTCCAGACAGGCCCAACCTCCTAAAGCATTAACAGGTCAATGGCTTATAGGCTCCCCCTGCCTCCTGCGACTGTGAGCCCTTCGAGGCGGGAACTAACTGTGCCTCTCTTAGATGCTGCTCTATCTCCGGCACCCAGCACAGGACCTGGCACCCTGACAATGCCCAATAAATGTGGAATGAACAAAGGCATCTCCTTACTTTGTTGGCTGCAATATTCTCATCAAAAGCCCGTAGATTAGAACCAAAACACCAAAGTACCAAGGCAAGTAGCTAACACTCACTTCTACAGCACATGGTTTTAGAGCAGGACCCCTTTCTTTACGAGGTTGGACCTGCCAGGAGTAAAACCCTAGAGAAAACAGAGAACAACTGGCCCCAGACTTGGTCCATTGGCGTCTGGTGATGACACATTTTCCTGAAAAGAGCAACACGCAGAGTGCAGATAAGGGATTCACCGATGATGCCCTCTCGCCAACAAAAACACAAGGTATTTCCCGGCAATTTTCCCATTAGATACGTTTTCCCTCAGAGAGCAAAACAATAAATATTTCTAGGCTCTGGAATGACTCTGAAAATAAAATAAAAACTAGGCTGTGCTATGCAGGATGTAAACTATTACTGAAAACTCAAGGCAGCCTCCTGTATTCTCGACAAGACCTTATCTTAAGGATTTTTATTTAGGACCTAAAAATGTCCAGGAAAACACAAGTAGTTATATAAATACCTTAGAACTACAAATGTTTACTCTGAACAGGTCTCGGTTTACTCCTACCATTCTGAAAGATTCTCTCCATTAACATTTTATTGAATTTGTGCACCATGAATGCCTTTCTAGATACCAGTTTCTACTCCTAGAATTAAAGAAGTTGATCCTAAAGATTCATAAGGGAGAATGGAGAAAGGAAAGATGGGACTGGAGCAGATACTCAGTTTTGCACCTAAAAGTAAATGCTTTACCTTGGAATAATTTTTAGTGATCTACCAAAAACACTGAGCTTTTGCTAATTTGAATGGAATCGCATGCGTGTAAACTGACACGTGTGGCATGGCTCCCGTCTGCTCCTGTGGATGAAATCAACATGGAGGGCCGTGGTTTGTTTTGTGACATGACAAACCACCAAAAGTTAGTGGTTCCCAACAATCGTTTCTTAGCAACTTTGGCTGGATGGCCGGGCTGCGCTGCTGATCTGGGCCACACTCGCCCCGGGTCCCAGCTGGTGGCCGCCGGCCTGGTTCTCACAGCGCCCAGGGGACCTTCTCTCAGCACCGGGCCTCAAAACTGGCCAGGGGCCACTTCGGACACATTTTATGAGCTAGAACTAAAGTCAGACCGTGACAATAGCCTTTACCTCCTGAGCTGCGCCGTCACGGCACGAAGGACTGCAGCTGCATGGAGAGGGAGATTTGCTGCCGTTTTGCCAGGACCGCAAGGGCGGGGAACTACCTGTGTCCACTTGCTAGGGCTGCCGGAACAAATTCCACAGTCCGGGGCCGAAACAGCAGAAATTCATTTCCTCATAGCTCGGGGGCTGGAAGTCTAAGATCAAGGTGCCCCAAACTGTTGATTTCTACGGAGGCCCCTCCTTGGCTCGCAGACGGCCACGTCTCCCCGTGTCCTCGCCTGGCCTTTCCTCCACGTGGGCAGCCCCGGGTCTCTTCGTGTGTCCTGAGGGTGCCAGTTGGATTGCATTAGGGCACCCTAACGGCCTCGCTTCAGATAAACTGTCTCTCAAAGGCCCTACCCTCCCCCTCCCCTTCCTCGGACCCATAGCTCTCCTTTTCCCATCTCAGCACTTGTCGTGGCTGGGCCCCAGGAAGCTTTACCAGGCCCTGGCTACGATGGGAACGCACTTGACTCATTGAGGCGGCTAATCTCAGGCTGGTGAGCAAGAGAACCGGGCAGGAGCTTCCGGGAAGATTCCTCTCCCTCTCTCCAGGCCTGTGGGGCGAGGCTGTGCGGCTTGGCCGCCCACAACCACGAGGACGCCTAGGAGGGGACTGAGGAAGACACAGCGGCCAAGACGGCAGTTCTCGCGGCCTACACTACACCTCCCTTAAATCCAGACCGCCTGTCTCAGCCACTTATACCTGCGAGTTCTTAAATTCTTCCCCCTGTCTCTCCGTCTCTCTCTCTCTTCACCAAATCCATTTTCTCAGCCAGGCTTTCTATAACTTGCTACTGAAATAAACCTAACTGATACATCATCTAAAATGTTAATGATGTAGGTAATGCCGTATTACATGAAACGCCCCATTCTAGGACATTCCAGATTTTTTCACCTCAAGAAATTGTATAGACTCAACGCGATGGTGTCCTTTTAGTAACTGATGACTAGGAAAATGACAGCAGCATTAAAGTTTTATATTTCATTCATCACATCAGTGTCTTGAGCCAAGCAGAAAATACTCGTGCATCCAAATGCAGAGTGGTAGATAGTCAGCCCATAGGCGATACTTAAAGCTCATGAGAGTTCCAGTGTTTGCAACTCTGTGGCTTCATCCCTTCAGAAATACAAGACGGAAGGAGTAAAATGTGGGCAGATTAGAGCAAGGGGAGAGAGAGGTTAGAATAGAAAGATCGAGAAGGAAAAACCTAGAAAGACACATCGAAAGCAGGATCACAAGTGCTTTCTTAAAGGAATTCTGGACCTGAGCCAGGCACAGAGCCCTCAGACGGGACTTCGAAGTTTTCCATGGAGAACCTCTCAATGCAGACGAGAGAGTGCATAAAGGTGGAGCTCAAGGGATTGGGGCCTGAGCTAAAAGTTGGCAATTCACCTTCGGAAAAGTCACGCAAGTTTTGCATCCTGTCTCGTATTATATTTATATTTCTATAAACTTGGACCCAGGAATTTAATTAAATCTTGTTTCTTAATTGGCAAAATGCTAAGTGAAGAGAGCTCATGTTGCACATCAAGTTGTTTGATTAGACGTTTGTCTAAGAGCAGAAATATTCAAACCACTGTGATCTTCATAAAGTTACCGTCTTTACTACTCCATTCACCCACGGAAGAGCCACCTGTTGCTTCCAAGTTTTGGCAATTAGGAATAAAACTGTGTTAAACATCCGTGGGCAGGTTTTCACGTGGACGTAAGTCTCCGATTCATCTGAAGTCCCGAGGAGTGTGGTTGCCGGATCACATGTTGTTGTGGACTGAGCTGTGTCATTTCCCCCACCACCACCACCAAATTCATGTGCGGAGTGTATTTGGCTGTAGAGTCTTTAAAGAGGTAAGTAAGGTTAAACGAGGTCATAAGGGTGGGGCCCTAAGCCAACAGGACTGGTGTCTTTATAAGAAGAAGGAGAGATACCCAACCTACCCCCAACACCCAGGCACACACGGAGGAGAGGCCTTATGAGCGAGCACACAGCAAGAAGTTGCCTTCTGCAAACTGAGGACAGAAGCCTCACCAGAAACCAACCCTACAGACATCTCGATCTTGGACTTTCAGCCTCCAAAACTATATGAACCTAACTTTCTGTCGTTTAAGCCACCCAGTCTGTGGTATTTTGTTATGACAGCCCAAGCGGACTAACACGTATGGTAAGATCATTTACTAACTTTAATTCCACCAGTGATGAATTCACACCATCTCATTGTTGTTTTAATTTGCAATTCCCTAATGACATGTGACGTAGACCATCTTTCCTTATGCGTTCTTGGCATCTGAGTAACTTTTCTGGTGATGTGTCTGTTCAGATCTCTTGCTCATTTTTTAATGGGATTGTTTTGTTTCCTTTTTGTTGAGTTTTATGAGTTCTTTGTATATTTTGGATACCAGTCCTTTATCAGATAAGTCTTTTGAAAATATTTTTTTCCCAGTCTGTGGCATAAGAGGGCATTTTTCTAAAACAATGTTATTTCCTTCATATAGGATTTTATAAAATTGAGATATAACTCATATCATAAAATTCATCTTTATAAAGTACACAATTTGAGGTTTTCAGTATATTCACAAAGTTGTGCAAACATCACCACTATCTAGAATATTTTTATCACCACCCCCCCAAAAAAATCCCATGCTCACGAACAGTTGTTCAAATTTCCCCCTTTCCTAATCCTCCAGCAACCACTCATATTCGCTCTGACCAAATGGCTTTCCCTACTCTGGACAGTTTGTGTGCCTGGAATCATACACTATGTGGCCTTTTGTGAATGTCTTCTTTCACTCAGCATAAATTTCCAAGGCTCATCTATGTTACAGTATATATTGGTACGTTATTTCTTTTTATGGCTAATATTCCATTGTGTGAATATATCACATTTTGTTTTTCCACTCATTGATTAATGGACATTTCTGTTGTTTCCATTTTGGGGCTATTATGAATAATGCTGCCATGAGTATTCATGTACAAGTGTTTGGGTAGGCATATGTTTCCAGATCTCTTGGGCATCTCCCTAAGAGTAGAATTGCCCAGTCATGTGGTACTTCTATGTTTAACTTTTTGGGAAACTGAAAAACTGTTTTTTCAAAGTGGCTGCACCATTTTACACTCTCACCAACAATGTACGAGGGTTCCAATTTCTCTGCATCCTCACCAACACTTGCTGTTGTCTCTTTCTGATTACAGCCATCCTAGTGTGTGGGAAATGGTATTTCATCGTGGTTTTGTTTTGCATTTCCCTGATGGCTAATGATGCTGGGTATCTTTTCATATGCTTACTATCATTTGTATATCCTTCTTGGAGAAATGTCTATTTAGACCCTTTACCCATTTTTAATTGGATTATTTGTCATTTTATTATTGAGTTGAGTTGTAAGACATGGTTATATATTCTAAATACACATCCTCATCAGATATATGATTTGTAAATATTTTGTCTCATTTGAGGGTTGTCTATTCACTTTCTTAATGGTGTCTTTTGCAAGCAAAAAAAATGTATAATTTTGATGAAGTTCACTTTAATTTTTTCTTTTGTTTCTTCTGTTTTTTTGAAGGTGAAATTCACTTTCTTTCTTAATTTCCTTACTTCACGTCTTTTTCATCTTTTTCTTTCTCTTCGACATCATTGTGATAAGTTGCTTAATGTTTCTGCCCATCTCGCTCACCAATTTCACGTGCTGTTTGAACCGTAGTTTTTAATCAAACAATTCGCTTCACCTTCAGTGAAAACAAACAGTTTTAGGCTATTTCCTTCTTTGACAAGAGTCTGAATTCCCAAGCCATGGAGTAGTTCAGGTCCCTGCAGCTTGGTCGCTGAGACTGTGAGAAACTGGGTCCTCCTGTCAGCAGCATTTGGGGAGGAGGGGCGTGTTTCCTGTCTAGTGAAGCTCTCATCAAGTTTCAGTCCAAATAAAGCTGAAAGAGTCTTCAGATTGGGAGGATGGAGGGCGGGGACCTTCTGGAGAGAGTTACTCTGTCCATTTGTTGATTCTAGAGTGGGGCTTGCCAATCAAAGGGGTAAGTAAGCCCGCGCTTAACCCAGTATAGACTAAACAGCCAGGAGGCCAGGGATGGAAATTTGCTTACAAAGGGATTTCCTGCATGGTTTAGAGGTCAGTGGCAGTGAAAAAAAGTTAGTGGAGGGGCTTACTCCATGACTCAACATGTGTTCATGAATGTAAAACCCCACCCTTGCGTGGAAGGTCTATAAGCAAAGAACCCGGGGCGCGAGGCAGACAGAACTTTCACTTAACTCCGCAAGAACTCTGGCTTTGGAAGTTTGGGGATAAATGGGAAGCTCCAATGGATAGGAGTAACTCTCAAGTGTAATTAATTGGAATATATAAGTGTACTTTTCCCAATACCTACAATCAAGGACTGGGACTTTTTATTATGAAACCACATTGCTACCATAAGAACAAACAGGAGCTCATAGCAAGGGAACATGAAAGCTTGGGTTATGCAGCAGCAGTGTGACTATCAAAAGAAATGGCGGTAAAACATGTCACATGGGGAGTGGCACCACACAGGGCAGAGCTCAGTCTTCTCGCGGCAGCCACTCACCTCCTCCTGTAGGTTCGACCTTCCCACTAGGGCGATAGGGCATGTCTGTGAAAGAGCTTCCAGAGTGTTCGTTTGTTACAATCCAGAAACCAACACTAACGTGTCACCACCACCCAAAGTCCATGGCTTACATTAGGGTTCACTGTTGGTGTTGTGCATTCTGTGAGTTTTGACAAACATGTATTCAATGTTGTAGTATCGTACAGAGTAGGCTCGTTGCCCTAAAAGTCCCCTGTGCTTCTTCTGTTCAGCCCTCTTGTCCCCTCTGCTTCCTAACCCTGGACAACCACTAATCTGTTGCTCTCGCCCTGGCGTTGCCTTGTCCAGAGTGTGATGGCGGGACTCACACAGCCTGAGCCTTCCCAGCCTGGCGCCTTTCATTCAGCGACATGCATTTAAGGCTCCTCGTGTCCTTTCGTGACTCGGCAGCCCACTTCTTCCTGGTACCGAGCAGTATTCTGCTGGCCAGATGTGCCACAGTCTATCCATTCGCCTATTAAAAAGAATCTTGGTTGCTTCCAAGTTTTGGCAATTATGACTAATGCTTCTATAGACATCTACGTGCAGGTTTTCATGTGGACATCACATTTCGAACTGATTTGGGTACATAGCAAGGAACACAGTTGCTAGATTACATGGTAAGAGTGCCCTCAGTTTTGTTAGAAACCGTTTTCCACAGTGGTTGTACCATTCTGTATTTGCACCAGCAATGACCGTGGCTGTCACTCCATGTCCTTGCCAGCGTGTGGAACCGTCAGTGTTTCGGACTTTCTAATGGCTATGCAGGTGTAGCTCGTGTTGTTTCAAATCGCAGTTTTCTAATGAGGTGTGAGGCAGACCAGATCAGATCATCTTTTTCATATGCTTATTTGTCATTTGTATGTTATCTTTGCTGAAGTTTTTGTTCTTACCTTTTCCCATTTTTTTATGAGAACTCTGTACTCTCTACTCAATTTTACTGTAAAGTTAAAACTGTTCTAAAAAATAAAGCCTATTAAAAAATCTAAATAACCCTAAGAAGGACAAAAAAAAATACATAATACAACAAAACTCAATTGACTTTTCAATCAGGGCAGCACCTCACATCCAAATGAGTGTTGTGCCTTCAAACTAGACTTGTGAAAATATCACTAATAATAATTTTTGAAGCTTCTATTTTTAATAAACATTTGATTTACATGTCAAAAAAAAATCTTTCTCCTGAAAGCCTTCCTGAACCCTTTCAAACTGAGTGAACGATTTTCCTCTCTGACCTGAGAACACCCTGGGCGCGTCTGTCAAGGACGTTCCCGAGGCACAGTGACTGGGGGGGTCTTGTCTGCCCCCCCTCCCGACCCCCTGGCAGGCACAATCAGCGACGTTCTCTTCTCAGTCCCCCAGTGGCCACAGAGCCTAGTAAACAGCTGCAATGAATAAATGAGTAAATGCATTTCATTTGCATACACATATGTAGCTACCGCTGTTAATACCATAATCACATTTTTTCCATAATTAATCTAGAAAAGCCAAAGCTGCAGTTATAGGAAGTAATCTCTTTTACCACAGAGCTGAGGAAAACTGTTCTACTTAAATTAATCAGAAACAAACGAGTATAATGAATTGAACTGAATGCATCATAGAGTGTAATATTATACGTTAAAGAATTACTTTTTTAACTCTAATAATCATGTAAATATATTTAAGTACATAGCACTCAGCTGCTCAGTAGAGACTTTGCAGGTTTTGCCCTATGAGTTGTTTGCAGTTATTCATACAGAAGATCTTGGAAAAAATACATCTTTTCTGAAGCTCTTTATGCTACTGATTTGCTGAGAAAATAGTTTTCTGGTAAATAATTCAAATGCAAATTTCAATTGGCTCTGAAAAAAATCATTGCAAATTAAGGTAAACTAAATTAATTATTATTACTTAGAAAATATTAGAAGAATTTGGTTTTTAGGAAATAACTAGTGACAGAAACTAATTTAAATGACTTAAATAATTCTCTAGTATATTTTTGTGTGTTGATTTATTTTACTTATTTATTTTTGGTTTGTTTTATTTTAAATAGAGACAAACACGTTTACATAGCTTAGGTCTCTTAACTTTTTAAACAATATACATCCTTCTTTGGAAAGAAAATTATTTTAACTGAGTCAGCCACCTCTGGATTCATAAACTTAAATTGCAATAGACTCAATTTAGCTGCATTTGCTGTAAACAACTTTTTTTCCCTAAGCAATCTCCACATTAAAAACTACGTATATCTGAAGTAGTACAACCTAAAATAAAAAGAATTCCAATAAAAAAGGTAATTTCCCAAGTTCTGAAATAAACCACAATCAGAACCTATAATTTTAATGTTTATCCATAGGCCTGTAATGTAACAAAAGCTGGAAACTCCGGATTTGAGGGTAGGTCATCTCATCACTAACAGTGCGCTCGTACATGAGCCCCGTCCCTTTGAGCTTTAATTTCCTACCTGTGAAATTACATCATTGCTGTCATCGTGCACACCTCACATGGTGTAAGGAGAAGTATTTGTTCAGTGCCTTTAGCACTGTGTTTCCCGAACTAGTCTGACAAGAAGAATTGCGAGAGTACTTATTTAAAAAAAATAAAAGTGTCCAGGACCCACCCCAGACCTACAGAATCAGAATTTCCAGGGGAGAGTTCTAGCAATCTATTTTATTAACAAGCATTCCAAGTGATTCTTATGGTGAAAATTTGGGAACTATGCTAGAAGATCCAAAATTTTTTCTTTACGATGCTCATGAGCTGATCAAAGATTGAATATTGACCCAAAAAATGTGCGTAAAAATGGATAGAATCTTACAGATCAGATTCTAAGTTCATATAAGGAAAAGATCAATGTTGTTGCAATTTATTGATGCAAACCACATTGCTTTCACACAGTGATTTCCCTGTATTCAGATTTACTCAACTACTACAATGAAACCAGCCAATGTAATCCCTGGCGCTATAACCAAGTGGGCTGGGGGCTCGAGCACCAGGAGAAAGGCTCCTGAGACAGGAAGCCCAGGCTGCTTCTGCACAAGGAATCCTTATGGACGGAGGAGAGCAATGGTACGAGGCAGTTCACACCGGACTAAGAGCAAAGCCCTGGAAACGCCTTCTTTCATCTCAGTGGCATGTGTCACCACACGGAAACCTAACCCCAAATGCCAAGCAACAATAGGTGGATGCCCACCCAGTCAAGTTGCTGTAGGCAAAATACACAGCTCTCTGCAACTTGTAATCTCTTGTCCTTTCCTGACTCATGTCGTTTCACACTTCTCTGCTGTTCTCTAGGCCAGAAATGTCCTTTCTTACCCTGATGCACAGAACTAACGCATTCCAAATGCAGCCCCAACGTCACCTCTTCCAGAAAGCTCTCCTGAACCCTTCCTCAGCCCGTGAGGGCCCGCCACAGCGAGGCCTACTTCTCTATTTCCACTGCTCTCGAAAGGCGGGTGCTGTCCGTCCTTTCTTACTTTGTCACCTCAGAGCCTGTCAGCGAGTTCCCGGCACAGGCGTAAGTAGCCCGTGCGTGAGGGCAGGGGAGCGAGGGAGGAGGGCGGGCTGCCGGCCGAGAGGACCTGAGTTGACGGTGTCACCAGCAACCTCCCGAGGCCAGGTTAAGTTCACAAAACTTCCCTAAATAAAGGCCCACGTATGTGCTTCAGGGGAATATGTCTTTACCTAAAAACCTGCTCCCCAAGTGCAGTCCCCCGTTTTGGGTCAATTCATATCATCAGGGTAAACATGGTTCCCCCTGCGTAAACTGGTTGCCTTCTGCCTCCTTGCCAAGGCGGAGGGGCATAGCTAGAAACACACTGCCTGTTGTACACGTCTCTCGTGTCGTGGAAAACATCTAAGAATTCGCCTCTGTGTATCCTAAATAGCCACTTGGGGAAGGAGCAGACAAGGGGCCGGTGGAGACATTGGCATGGAGAGAATTTACAAGCTCGCTTGATAATTTAAAAGCAAACCACGAGCCGTGCCCGGGGCGGTTGGGGTACAAGGCAGAATCCCTCCAACGTGCCTGTCATCACCCTCCTGAGAAATGGGGCAAAGCCAAAGGCCCAGGAATATGCGAGAGTGCTCACGAAAGCAGCCCAGAAGGGAAGGGTTTTTTTTTGGATCCACCCACCTATAGGAACCTTTGAAATGAAGCTGCAGTAGTCAAGCTCAACGCTGAAAGAGAAAAGTGAAAAAGCTGCCACTTGAAGACACGTAAACCACGCAAATGATAACCAAGACCAGGTCTAAACCAGTCGGCAGAGCCTCAGAGGGGAGCGTCCTCGCGTGGCTCCTGCTCGTGTCCCGTCCCCTCCCAGGGATGACGAAGGACCCTCGGAGCCCGACCGTGTTCTAGTCATCTCGGTCTCTCCTGTGTGTGTCTCTCTCTTCTGTTCTGCGGTACTTTTGTTGGACCTTCCCACTCTTTCTCCTGAATATTCCCGTAAACTCTGGAATGGCTTTTCCTGTCTGGCGGATACGTTTCCAAACGCTACCGAGTCCTGTTCTGCCCAAACAGCAGACGGTTCCCTACGTTGCTTCATTTTTACCTTTTTATTTGCACTGTCCATACCTTTTTGGGGATTTTACTTGTCTTTACAACATTGATGTAAACTTTATTTCCTTTGCAATCTTACTTAGCAGTGGTTAAACGGCAGTAAATACAGCCGTGCGGGACGGTGCGGGCCTCACACCCAGGCTGCGTGACGCAGACCAACCTACAAGCCACGATAGATTTCTTCAGTTAGATGGAGAAAAGAAAAGAGGAAAAAAGCCAATTACAGCAAATTATTTTCTTTTGAAGTGTTGTCTGAGCAGTGGCTCACATTCAGATGTTCCCTTGTCAAAAGGCTTCCTCTGTGTGAGAACCGTCCTGGGATTTTGCAGTGGATGAAAGATTCTGTAGATTAGTAATATGCAAAATGAAAAGCTACTGTAAACCCCTAGAACTAGGCAGGAATAGCCACTGGAACATGCACCATGTGTGAAATATCCCTGCAAAATCCTTCAAATGAAACCGTATACCTAAAGGTCTCGAGGCGATTAATAAAGGAAGATTATTTCTGCTCCACAGTGTGGTAAGAAAAAGCTTAGCCCCTTTGATAACGGTCTTATTCAGACACCCAGGGCACAGATGTCTTTCAATAATAAAGTCTTAGAAGGAACAAGAGAGGTGGGAAATGTGGAATGAATTCCACACAAATCCCCACGAAAACATCGTCTTGAAGACGAGTGATTGAACTTTAAGCTAATTCATTTTGAGACAACGGGAACTGTGGAGATCAGTCTTTCTGGAATCCCCCGAGAACAAAAGCCTCTCAAGTCTGTCCGGAGTCACTCCTTCTCATACTGACACACATCCAGAACAGGTGTGTCCTCGTGGCGGTCACTTTGCATAAGGCCTCACTTGCAGGCCTCACTTTCTTACCTGGGTGGTAAAAAAGAAAGTAAAGGGAAAAAATGAAAGGAAGGGGGGTGGGGGGAAGCATGCAGGCTAAAAGGCCCATTTGATCCTAAAATTTATTGAGTTTAGATCTGTTAAACTGTTAAGGGGTGTTAAGATCCTATCCTGTTTTAGGCCTTTTTGATGAAGGCCATCCTCACTGGAGTTAAGTGACATCTCATTGTGGTTTTGATTT
>CAUYSK010037807.1:0-13022 GCA_963575035.1 Avahi laniger
GCTCACAGCAACCTCAAACTCCTGGGCTCAAGCGATCCTCCTGCCTCAGCCTCCTGAGTAGCTGGGACTACAGGCATGTGTGATCATGCCCGGCTAATATTTTCTCTACATAGTTTTAGTTGTCCAGCTAATTTCTTTCTATTTTTAGTAGAGACGGAGTCTCGCTCTTGCTCAGGCTGGTCTCGAACTCCTGACCTCGAGCAATCCACCCGCCTCGGCCTCCCAGAGTGCTAGGATTACGGGCATGAGCCACCACGCCCGGACAGAAGGGTGAATTTTATGGTATATGAATTGTATCTCAAAAAAATCATCAAGCTGTACGTACAGTTACGATTTGTGCCATTTGCTTTATGTAGGTTATAACTGAATAATAATTTTTTAAAGTTTACTTTAAAAGTGAAAGTGCCACTACTCTGTTGCTCTGGCTCCTGATGTTAAAAAAATAAAAATAAAAATTCCCAGTTACTGTCCCAGCAAAAGTGGCATCTCCTCTGTGAAGCCTCCTTCACCCTGCACTGAACTCCTTCGGCGTTTACCGTCCACACCTGCCTTCCCACTCATCGCTTGCAGAGCCCGGCCGCCCAGATGGTGCCCCGAGGGCCAGCATCACGGGCCTCACTTGGGAGCTCATTAGATGTGCAGCATCTTTAGGCCCCAGGCCTGCTGAATCAGACTCTGCATTTTAACAAGATCCCAGGTGATTCAGATGCACATTAGAGGTTGAGAAGCACCACACGGAAGAGATTCTAAGCTCCTCACGACGGTCTTTTTCTATCCCCACTTTGCATGTGCTCATAAGCATTTGTTGATTCAGTGCTCACACATGTCCATCCTATAAGAACGCTGGGTGGCCCTAGAACTAAAGCCAGTATCTGTTCTGACTTTCAGAGCAGGACAGAGAGACTAAAATTTGAGGACACTTTGTTCAGATAAAAGAATGGGTAAACCCCTGACATCTGAGTGAGGTCTCCAAACACCATTTCCCACTAAAGGGAATTAGAGCTCCTTGGAGAGATGAGTGATTCTAGGTATGGGCAAAAAATGTACAAGATGAAACTTGCACAAAATGTGCAAGACTTACTGGGTCGTGTGTAAAGGATTCACGAGCCAACTGCAAGAGAGTCTTCCTGGCCAAAATGGGGCCATTTGAGCAATAATGCAACAAATTGAAACACATCAAATGTGTTAAAACCCATGTATTCACAATACTAAAAACAAAATAACATTCTAATTTTTTAATGTTGGAGGATGCTAGGAAATCAGTTCATTATTTTGAAAGTGATAAGTAAAGGTAGGAAATGGAATGATTATCCTGGCATCAAATAGTAGATAAATAGTGATATCCGATTCTATTGTTGCTCCTTCATTTATAAACTGGAATATGTCTATGAAGGAGGAACAATAGAATCAGATATCACTATTTCAAAATGTCTAAAGAACCAAAAGATTCAAGCATCGATCATTTGTAGCATCTAATATCCAAGTACCAATATTACCAAGTAATATCCAAGCTCTAGATCCAAGTACCAATTTATAGGAAAGGAAGGGACAGAGAACATGTTAAACCTCAGCATACAGAGGTCATCCGCAAAATCTAGACTGTGAACAAAGCTCCAGGATAAACAATTCAGTGTCTGCAACAAATAAATTGCAAGAAAAAAAGATAGAGGGGTAACCTCTATCTTTAGATTATAGATTAAATCTATAGATTTTAATCTATAGATTAAAACAGACTAAAAAGTTGTATCTACCAGTTTCAACATCTGAATCTCATTTGGACCCTGATTCTAATTCTTTTAAAAAATTCATTAATGACAATTTTGAGACAATTGGGAAATTTGAATACTAGGAATTACTGTTAATTTGTTTCTTATTTCAAAATATTAATTTTTTGGTATATGAATCGTATCTCAAAAAATTATTATGGTATATGAATCGTAGAAGTGTTTTTGTTACATGGATAGCTTGTAAATGCTTAAGTCAGGGCTTTTGGTGTGCCCATCACCAGAATAGTGGTCATCATACCTGTTAATTTGTTTTGATGTGTAAAAGAATTATGGTGATGATACAAAAGGAGTTTTTTTTTGAGTGATGTGCTAAAACATTTACAGATGAAATAGTATATTGGATTTGATTCAAAATAATATAAGACAAAGTAAATTCATAGATGTGGGATGGGGCTGGTTTGGCCTTTGTTGGGGCCGGAGGGTGGGGAGGTGTGTGGTGGTTCACGATACTATTCTGTCTACTGTTGTGTACGTTCAAAAGTCGCTAAAGTTCATAAAATTAAAACAAAGATGTACATATATAACAAAAAATGTATATGATATGGAGCAAAGTGTTCACTTTAGAAAAACATAAACAAAATGGAACAGAGTTGGAGAATCCATACTGAGAACCATAAGATGGTCTTTGTTATCTCATCCTCAACCCACTTTTCCATAACTAGGTTCTTGTCACATAACAGTTTGCCTTCAGAAGTGTTTCTCAATTCACAGTCCAGAGAATTAAGCAGAAACTTGAAAGTTACTAAAGCCCAAGGAGAAAGAGTTGGACACAGAAATACCTGTGGAAGATTTCAGGTCAGAAATGAGGATAGTTGAGTTCACACCAGAAGGTCACTGACCGAGGGCACGAGGAGGCTGCAGGTGTCCGGCGAGTGGGACGTGAATCGGCGTGTCGGTTTAGCACCCTCCCTAACAGAGCCAAGTGCTGGCGCCGCGGTTCTCCGCCCTGCTCTGCACGTTAGAATCACCTGGGGAGTTCTGGAAACACGCAGGCCCCTCCTAGACCGATTGAATCAAGATCTCCGCAGGAGGCTGGTCCGTCAGTGTTTTCAGACACTCCCCAGGTGATTCTAACTGCGGCCGAGCTGGGACTCGTGGTGTTACGCAGCACGGTTGGGATTTAAGCTGATCCGCTCACATCTAAACACAGCTGGATAATGGAGCCGGGAAATGGTGGCAGCCTCTGCCGGGTAAATGATGAGTCGATAGGTGAGACATTGGGTGTCACCTTCATTCTGTTTGCTGTGAGTCACCTGGGGGCATTTGAGGTCACTGTGTCCAACCTGAATCACTTCTCTCTGGGTCTCCGGGGTGAGGCTGAGGTCCTAGTGGGCCAAAGCAGCTGGCTCCTGTGGCCGCAGGTTTCAGCAAGCACACACCAAGTCCAGGGATAAAGAGCTGGTCAGCAGAAGGCAGGGTCTGGACGAAGCTGGGGGGGAAGAGTTGCGGGGTGCGGGAAGATCGACCCCCTGCTGCATGCTGGGCTGTGGCCAACCCAGAGTCACCAGCGCCCAGCCTGAACAGGCAGTGCCGAGCCCATTCCATCTCCACGGCAGTGAAATCCCCCCGCAGGACCTGCGCTCCGGCTGACCAGTGACTTTCGTCAGGGCCGCGGCAGGAGGTTAAACTGGCAGGGCACAGAGAGATTTAAAGCAAACATGTCGAGAGCCACTGAACCCTGGTAACTGGGAGGGGCACGGTTTCCAAGCAGTCATGGCACGTTGTGGGACAGTGTGACTCGGGTTTTCCACGCTCAGGCAGTGGCTGTGGCTCAGAGCAAGGGCCCGGTCCCTGCAATTCCTCACCAAGCGGGCGGGAGGGACAGACATCTCAGAGCCGGGATGAGTGTCGCCTGGCCTCCGTGCCGGTCTAGTGGAGCCTGTCACTGCAGGCCATCTTGGCCCAGAGGGAAGACACCCACCCCACACACAGGGTTTGTGACTAAGCCGGCCTTGCACCGTGCCCTTCTGCTCTGGGTGTGACCCCACCCTGTGACCTTCCCTTTGCCTCAGCCCACCGGGTTTGCCTGCTGTGACCACTGCCCAGCTCAGCATCGCTCCTGACGCCCTGGCGCTGGGGCCCTTCTCCGACGGCCCTCTCAGGTGTGGCCTTGGACCCTCCCTGCTCTGGCTCTGGCCCCGGAAGTCCTGGCCTCACCTCCCCACTGCCGGATAACGATGAGGCAGGGATCGGTAGCCAATCAGCTAACCGGCGTAAGGCCCTCAAAGAGCTTCAAGAGAGACGCGTTTAGGAGGCAGGGTCCACATGAGGAGTGACGTGGGTGTGAGGTGACGCCCACGGTCTGTGGAATGGGTTCCGTCCCCGAGGGAGGTGGGGCTTGGATGAGGTGAGGACAGGCGCGATAATGCTTTGGGAGTGAGCAGCGGTGGACTGGGCAGCGGGGTGCGTGGGGACAGGAGAAGACGCAGGAGAGAGTGGGCGCTGAGCACCCTGGTGGGCAGGGCTGACACCCCAAGTGCTTGACCACCAGCTCTGACCCACCAGAACCTGGCAGTGCTGGCTGTGCCGGGGGGAATCCTTAGTTGCTGGATTGTGGGAACATTTGGGGAACCCTGGGAAAGGACCAGGGTGATGATGGGCAGGTAGGGGCTCCCGGCAGCATCTGCTTACTGACCAGTATAGAAGTGGCTCAATCTTTTAATACCCACAAGTAAGGACCCTAAATGGCCTGCACTGATGGGATCTCTGCCGTCCCCACGCGGTGGGGCAGTGACATGGCCTCACACCCCTGCCATGAGACGCGACCTCAGCACCCAGACACCCAGGGACAAGCTACAGCTGTCTGCAGGCAGACACAGTCATGAGTCAGATGCTGCCGGTTTTCCTTCCTTCCTGGGAAGGATGGTATGTTCCAGCACAGGGCGGAGTGCCCCGCAGACGCCACAGCCATGGCAAAAGCTGCGCGCCTCCCTCCCGGGCCAGCCGTGCCCGGCACAGCCCAGGCCCCGCAGCGTCGCTCAGACCCCCACGTGTTCTCTGCTTCTGAGCCGCTCGGCCTCACTCGTGACTCTGACTCCAGTCTCTGCCGGTCCTGTGAAATCCCAGCGATGATGAGAGTATAAACCAAGACTTGTCAAAGCTCATTTGGAGACAGAGAAACCAAAGGACGTCACTGGCACAGGACGGTTGCCGTAGCCTTTGTAAGGGTCCGGCTGGGAGCGGAGCCTTCCTCTCCGTGGGGGCGCCGGCTCCCGAGGCTCCGCGAGGATGGGGCGAGGCTTCGACAGGCCAGAACCTCACCTTCAGGGACCCCAACCAGAAGAAGTTCCCTAACTCTGGAACTCAGAGGGAGATGCCAGCGGAACACTGAGCACAGCCACGGCAGTGAGAGCTCCCTGTGGAAGACACACAGGCTGGTCGGGCGACTTGGGCAGGGAAGGGACTTTCTGAGTGGGGACGGGACACAGGCGCTGGGGAAGTGGACAGGTCCCAAGGCAGGCTGGCAGCAGGAGCTGCTGGCGAGGCCAAGCTGTGGGCACGCGATGGTTAGGATGCCGCCCCTGGGGCTGCTGCCACAGGACACGGAATGCTGTTCTCACTGATGGTCTCTCGGCCCAGCCGCCATGGCCAAAAATAAGTTCTCTTCTGTCCCTGCTCTTTTGCCTTCAAAGCCCCGCCGGGCTGGGCCAGGATAGGAAGACTGAAAGCTCTGCAAGTGTCAGGGAGAGAGGGGACACCCCGCTCCTCCAACTTCCAGAGGGGCTGACGGATTCCTGCCTCCTGCCAAGACTCACTCATGGGGGATCCCCCCAAAGCTGGGCAGCCAAAACAAACAAAGCAATAGCAACGAACGCCCATTCCATCCGAGGGAAGCGATCTTGTTGATGGAAACAGTGGGATGATCTAGTCTTGTCTTTAAACGTAGGAAATATCCAAATTAATAACATCACACGTGAATAAGAGAGCAAAAGACTTGTGGGCGCACCCTCCTTTTCCACAGGGGCCACAGCCAGATCACGCGTGTGCGCGTGCACCACCTGCGGCACGGGCAGGTGCGGATCTGTGTTCTTAAAAGTGTCCCAGTTCTGACCCTCCGGAGAGGCGCGGCTCTCACCTACGCAGAGGGGCTGGGGTGACCCGCGGACGCTGCACAGAGGTCCTGCCAGGCCCTGAGTAACGTGCTGACTCTGGGTGGAGGAGGCTTGATACTAATACTAGAACGGCCCACGGACATCTCCTGAGGACCCACAAACACACCAAAATTGCATGGAAATATTGTATGTGTGCGCATGTCATTTTTCTGGAACAAGGTCAGTGCTTTCATGGGATCCTCAAATGAAAACAAGAACTGCTCTAGAACAATATTTCCTACACACTCTCATTTCCTGACACCCCCAAGGCCTGATGGGATGCTCTGAAATATCAATTTCTGTCCACATCCATTCAGATCAGGCATCTAATCCCACTTTCTGGCCCTCTGCCCTCTTCTCACCGTGGTTTACACCCCAGCCCCGCACGCCCGTCCCCGCCACCCAGGGCCAGACTCACACACCCCACTCTGCTAGTTCAGTGTCTATACTTCAGTGTTTGAAAGGCCCCACCGTCTGGACCCACTCCAAGCAGAACTCTTGATGCACAGCCCCCATGGGAAAACCCCATTCCTCCCCCAGGCTCCTCTGTCTCTGTTAATGGCAGAGGGAGAACTATCTCTAAAGAGGGAGAACTGTGCAGAGGTTAAGCACAGGGTTCGAACCCCAGCCTTTCCACTTGCTAGCTGTGTGACTTCATGCAAATTGATTAAACTCTTCTGTAAAATGGGGACAGTAAATAACACGGGAGCATCGTGAAATCCAAACTGCTTAAATTATGTGAAGGGTTTAGAAGACTGTCTGGCTAACAGTGAGTATTAGCTACTGTCATTCTTCCAGCTCAGGACAGATCTTAAGAATGCTCCTTCTCTGCCAGGCGAGCAACAGCAAGACCCTGTCTCTACTAGAAATAGAAAACATAGCTGGCAACTAAAAACAGAAACAAAAAATTAGCCAAGGGTTGTGGCACGCACCTGTAGTCCCAGCTACTCGGGAGGCTGAGGCAGAAGGATCGCCTGAGCCCAGGAGTCTGAGGTTGCTGCGAGCTAGGCTGATGCCACAGCACTCTAGCCCGGGCAACACAGTGAGGCTCTGTCTCAAAAAAAAAAAAAAATTGTAAATTATTAGAAGGGGCTGGGAATGGGTGCAGATGCTGAGTAAGAAAAGGGAAAAGAAGTTGAGCATCATAGTAAGAGGCTAAAACTTGAGCAGAAAAGCTCAGTATTGGTTTTTCCATAGCTCAGTGATAACTATTCTCCTCATTTTTCCAAATCTTTGGCAAAGTCTGCTGCAAATACACATTTGCATGTATGTAAACAAAGGAATAGAAAATATTTTATACAATAATGCTCGCTTCAATCTTCAGGGCTTTAACTAGTTCTTTGGGGTCCCAGCCAAATAGCTCTACTACGGACACAGGGCCATCCCATGTATTTGCAATAAGTACCCAGGAGAAGGCTGCTCTTCCTTTCCTAGAAGCCAATAAAGTTCTGCCAAACATCATGCCTGTGGCTCTCACTCCAGAGGCATGTAGAAATCATTTTCTACTGGCTGTGTGCAAGAGCTGAAGCCAGAGCCTACTATTTCAGTGGTATTATCAGATGACAGTTTCCTAAATAACAAAACAAAAAGGTCAGCCATATCTGGCTGGCCTTTTTTGATCAGGGCTCTAAGTTACCTGGAGTTTCTCCATACCTTCTGGGTCCCTGGGATTCTGTATCCCTGCTGGCTCTCAGGGGTTTCATGTCCCATCTGCCTGGTTTCCTGCTCTTCTCCAGCCAGACTCAGCTGGAGAGCCTTAGATGCGCTGCTAATCTATAATAAGAATGTTCGCTCTGTTCCAGCTACACGTCTGAAGGCTGGCCTTTACTCTGTTTCTTTTCATTTGGAATCTTCCCTCTAAAATCTGGAATCTAAAATATACTCTCCGAGATAACCTCTTCTGCTCTTTTTTTTCTCCTACATCCTAGCAATCTCCTTTCCTCTGTTAAGCTCATGGCCTCCTCTCTTGCCCTCAGCTCACAATGTAACTTGTCACCATTTAATTTGTCTTCTGGAACCTGAACACAGACAATCTAGCACTCTCTTCATTCCACGTGTCATTTTTGGTCCTGGAGCTAATAACAATGTGCTTTAGACAAAGTATCACAATTGTTCCCCTGTACCTCCACCAGGGAGTAGGCAAAAAAAAAAAAAACATCACACATGAGTCACACTAGCTGTTGTGACAGACAAACTTACCAACTTTAGTGGCTGCATGCAATAAAAATGTATGTCTTGCTCACCTAACGGAAGAGGTTGACCGTTAGCTTTTCTGTTTTATGGTAACTCTGGGATAAGGGTCCTTCTATCTTGTGGCTCTGCCGTCTTGTAGGGCTTCAGATTCCTCTGCATTGAGTCCACAGGTAAAGAAAGAGAAGGTGGAGAACACAATATACCCACTTATTAAAAGCCTTGGGTGGAATCACATTTTCACCTAGATGCAAAGGGCTGGGAAATGTGGTCACTGACCTGGCAGCCACTATTCACCGACAGCTCTACCCCATGGCAATAGGTTACACAAATCTTTGCTGGACAATGAGCTGTCTCTGCCACAGACTGTAATCTTCAACTGTCTCAACCAAGAACACAGCTTCCACCCTAAAAAGAAAAAAATAATATATAAAAGTGTTAAGACATCTTTCTTCAAGTAGACTAAATAAATTGTAAATAAAGGACTTATGGGGAGAAGAAATGGATTCTGCAAAATGACTTGAGAAGTCTCTGAATAGTTTATATATCTACAGTGTCCCTTCCTCTGTGTATATATAACAATATGTAACTGGTTTCTCAATCTCCTGTAGCTAAACAAGGATAATTGAGATATGACAGTGTGTAACAGATTTCTTAACTGCCTATAGCTAAACACAACTGCTTGAAATAAAATAGATGAGATTTCAGAGAGCCTCCTCATTTTTTTATTGCATATAGGGGAAAAGCATAGAGGTATATAGGTCTAAGAATACTTGCTAAGCAAATTTATTCATTCAACATGCATTTTTTGAATGCCTGCTATGTCTCAGTCATTATCCTAAGCACGAGAAATATGAAAGTAATAAGCAGGGTCCCTGCTCTCAAGGAGCTTACAAGGCAGTGGAGTAAAAAGTACAAGTCAAAGTGATTCCTATTTTAAGATTAGACAGTGCTTAGTTTGTCCTTTGAGAAGAGAGGGCTAGATGTCAAGATTTACTGTGGCCTATTTGCAGGAAAAAAAAAATTAGCCAATGTTATATAGATTATTTGTATTTCTTGGGGGTAGAATCTATGTCTTTGATGATCAGGATTGGTCATATGGTAATAGGGAAGACTGCTACCTACATGATACACTTTGCAAGGTTATGCAAGGCACTTGATGACAAAGCATTTCCTATTACTAGCTTGACTTGGAAAGCTTCCCCCTAAAAGCTAACACATGGGGCCAGTATTGGGTGTTATCACTCTTATCAATGTGAATCAAACTTGTAGCAGAAAGAAGGGAGAAGGGAATGGATCAGAGGACCAAACATTGAAATAGAGAGACAGAGGGAGGCTGTTCTGGGCTCTCCCTACAACTAGGAGTCAACTGGACCAATACTGAGAAGAAGTGAGGAACAATTACTACTTTTAAGAGTCACTGCTAATTGTAAATCTCTGGTGCCCATGAGAATGCATCTAATTCCCAGGCATGTCAGGGCGGGAAAAATCTTGAATATCTTGAGAATAGATTTTGAATCTTTCTCTAGGGTTTTGAAGTTGAGTTATTCATTTTAACAGGATTTTTTATAACATTAGGGATGGGAAATTGGCATGAGGGTCCATTAGGAATGGCCATGTGCAGGCTTTTCCCCAGATTGCCAAGTACGTAACGTACTATTTTCAGACTCCAAGAACCCAGCACATCTTTCAGTTTTCCTTGGTTGAGCTTAGTTCTTATCAGGATACTTGTCATGAAGATCCACTAGCTGGAAATAATCTCTCCATTCTTCCATTTACCCTTGTTGACATCCATTACGGCATTTACTGTATTTTATGGTGGATCATCATTTGTGTTATCCTATTTCTCTTACTAGATGGGAAACTGTTGGCAGCAAAATGTGATGGTTAAAGACATACTCGGAATTCAGACAGATGTGGAGGGGCCCTCCCCAAACTCCCTATTAATAATAACTGTGTGACCTCAAACCAATAGTTAACCATTTTAAGCCTCAATGTCTTCCTCTGAAAATGGATATTATAATTGCAGGTGAAATATCAATAGGATGATACTTGGCATACAGCACTCAATGAAGGTTAACTAGTTTTATTAGATACTTTCCTTTGTTAGTTAATTTAATCATTTCAGCCTCAAGAAGCCAGTGTTCTTAAAGCCATTTTCCTGAGGGAAGCTCCACATTACAGAGGTTACCTAACTTTCTCAAGGTTATGCAGCTGGCTGATGGACGAATCTGAATTTGAACCCACATTGTATCTGGGTAACCTCTCTTTCCAGAACAACAGGAAGACACTATTGATCCATAGCTGACCTGTACTGTGAAATTTTAATGAATCCTTTGGTATGTCTTGCTTTCTCCCAGTGAAACAAACAGGCTCTAGTAGGGATGCATCTTGGCTCAAGCATCCCTGTGTTTATCATAGAAATAGCATTTAGTAGGCATTCGATGCTTTGAGACTTGAATATTGAGAACAAATACTGTCTTTAATTCTGAGCAATGATTTGTTAATATAAGACAAATTTTAAATTTTCATATAAAAATGTTTCACTGATGCTATAATACCAGTAGAGTTCATAAATATTGTAAAAGCATAAGAAGAAAATAATCAAATTACATTTTTTGAAAGATATATTAGTCTGTAAATTTTATTTCTCTGTAGCTTAAGAGTCAAAAGCCAGAGAATATCAAATCTAATTTTGTAGATGTTTCCCCCAAAAGAGTTCAAGATGAAAATAATGACACCAAGTCATGCTAAAATCTCTTGGTCTTAGTTACTCCTTCCCTAAAAAAGAAGTACAGACAATGGATATTTTTAAAAATTTAAATAGCATTCTAATGAAAAACTGAGTTTTAATTTTTAAATAGCCTATTTTGCCAAAAAAACTTCATTTTTATCACTTATGTTTATTCTTCTACAAATTCTATTATAATCATAAAATGAGAATTTTCTAGCTTTTTGAAAGAAGATATTTCACTAAGAATTAAAATAACAATTGATTTTAATTTTTTCTCTCAGATACTGACCATATTTCCCAAATTAATTTATACCACTACAGAAAATATTTTAGTTCTGATATTTTGAAATAGTCTTTATTCTACATATTACTTGAAGAATTTCTCAGTTTTCCCCAGACATTCATGGAGTCTTTCTTTGGTCACTCAATAATTCAGCCAACATTTATTGCGTACCAATTATGTGCTAGGCACTATGCTCAGTGCTGAGGGACATAAGGCTGAAAAGATACATTCCCTACACTCAACAATCTCTCAGCAGACATTTAATAAATAATTTTATTTTCCTGTTATAGTAAAATAGCAGATATGAATTTCTCTAAGCATCATTAAGTAATCTCTGTTTTAAATGTGAGTCTCCCTTGATGTAAGATTCCCCTATTTAATGCACTCAGTGCACTGTTGAAGATTTTTAACCCTGAATCTGATGTTTTATTAGTTTTATTTTAAGCCATGTTTCTGCTCCCTGTGAAAAATTTTTGTCATTCATTCATTTGATAAATATTTGATTGTGGATGTGTATAAGGCAACACGTTAGTGTCTCTGCAGGCTAACATGAGTGGTATGACTAGTAAGTGGATGCAAAAACTTAATGGAAGAAATAGGAGCTTCAGCGGCAACTTTGGGTAAATAGAGAGGAAAACATATTTTCTAGTTACTGACACATGCATCAGAGTTAATGAAGATGATGGCCATTTAATTGGCTGAGTATTTCCTCCCCTCAAGGGACTTGCCAGCCACCATACCAGGTATCTTTTATTGAATAGGATTTTTGTCCAGAACCCTTTTCTGCTTCCTTATTCTGAAGCAGAATATTCAGAACCCTGAAATGGCATTTAAATGGCCATGGGGACCTTGAACCCTCTTCTTCAAAGCTTCTTTCCAGCCCCAACCAGTTAGGTCTTAGCTTTCTATCTCTGGTTCTTCTCACAGTCAGGATTATGCATCCCAATATTAACAGGAGCGAGGGTGGAGATGACAGTGACTTATGTTCTGTATTACACAATTCTGTGATGTTTTCACTTTAAAACCCAGAGCATATTTGTTCTTCAATTTTAAAGAAAGTTTACCAATTAAAAGATCAGAAAACTATATTTTCTAGAGACAAAGGCAGCTCCCAGCTCCCCAAAGCACCTCTGATGTCTTAACACTCAAAATGTAAGAAATGTACAAGCACCCAGGGAGACAAGACAGAGAGCTTTCCTAATTCAGAATTTCCTCACTCACCCACTCCAGCTTTCCTTTGCTAAGGTGGCCCTTTCTCTCCACATTTATTCTTTGGATATGTGTCCTGTAGCTCTCCGTGAGGAGTTAGAAAGAGAGGCTGTGGGTGGGTATAATGTCCTTAACTCAGGGTGGGATTGGGGTGGGAGGTGAGGTTGTGAGGAGCAGGGAGATAGTTCAAAACTGGTCTATGGAAATCTGGCTCGGAAGGGTGCAGTTAGTTATTGGTCAGCATCACAGTTTGTAGGTGGAAGCAGCAGAACCAGAATGCAGGGATTTTTTGCTGCAAATCCCAGGTCTTCACTCAGCTTGCTTGGAGGGTTTTAAGGGTCAACTCATCCCAATCTTGCACCTTAAAGTTGCTGATTATAAGTTTTCTGAGGACATATTTTACCTTCCAGCTGAGCAGATGGTTTGTGAATCCTTAGAGAACTTACATCCTTCAGGTAACCAATTTAGGACAAATGAATTTGTTTCTGGTTAACGTTCTCTATTCTCCACATACCAGTCACACCATACCTGGAAACTGAGTTTTTTTCTGTAATGGGTGGGCTGGCTGAGGCTGCACTCCTGAAGTGAAGGAAAACCACGTGGGATAGTTGACCTTCCTTCTCCACCTCCAACTGTGCACTCTGGGAATTCTCTTACTAGTAGTATCAGCAGCATCTTGCAGCGTATAATCTGAATATGGATGCTTTATTTTAGTCTCTGCTCCAGTA
>CAUYSK010037809.1:0-13626 GCA_963575035.1 Avahi laniger
AAATATTAATAATTTTTCAAAGGACTAAGAATAAAAATGATACAGCTATTAAATTTCCCAAAATATTTAAAAAAGATAAGAAGTTATGGGAATGTGGTACATTTTTTCCCTAAATTCCTCTGTATATGTTCTGCCATATCATCTGTTCTAATAGCATCCAGATTTTTCCCAATTAAAAATGTATGTACTATTATCAAATATGTGGGTATCCTAAACTTTACAAACTTTAGGTTAGCCTCTAAACCTTTCCAACTGAATAACTGAGGCTAATAACTTCACTATTACTAAGCCTCTGTTTTTGTGACTTGTCAATAATGGCTTACATATGCGGTCTCCAATCCTGGGCCACAGGCAGGTACCAGTCCATGTGTGGCCTGTTAGGAACTGGTCACACAACAGGAGGTGAGTGGCAGGCAAGCAAAAAAGCTTCATCTGTGTTTACAGCCACTCCATCACTGCATAAGCTCCACCTCCTGTCAGATCAACAGTGACATTAGATTCTCAGAGGAGCGGAACCCTGCTGCAAACTGGCTTGCTAGGGATCTAGGTTCCCTGCTCCTTGTGAGAATCTAATGCCTGATGATCTGAGATGGAGCTGAGGCAGTGATGCTAGCTGCAAATAAAGATTATCATTACCAGAGAAGTTTGACTGCACAATAAATGTAATACATTTGAATTATCCTTAAACCATCCCTGCCGCCATCCATGGAAAAATTGTCTTCCATGAAACCAGTCCCTGATGCCAAAAAGTTTGGGAACCACTGGCTTGCATCACAAAGTTGTTGCAATGATAGAATAATGCAAGATATTTTAGCCTTCTAGAAATGCCTAGAATATACTATATAATAAAATGTTAATTTTTAGAATATATTTTATAGTTACATAAGGATGTTTCTTTCACTATTCCAGAAATATAAAACAAATTAAAGATCATAGTAATACCTGAAAGTAGATAGAGATTCCTGAGCAATTATTGTAGCAGTTTACATTTTTCATTATTATAAAATAACTTAAATTTTACTGGACTTCTATAAATCTCAGTAATTCCTAAAATTCAGGAAATCTATTCTAACATTTGAATTAATATTTGCTAAATTGATTTTAATGTATTAGGGAACATGATTTATGAAAGCTACTGAGTAGACTTGCTAGACCTGAAAAGTTTACAGATAGATAGACTAAAGTATGGCACTGCATTATGCTTGAATATGTTGAATTTTGTAATATCTGACTTATTTTTTATCAAAGTGAAATAATGGTATATATAGGCACAGCTTTCATCAATTAATTTTGGAAACCTAACTCACCAATCTCAAATCATTCTTAACCTAGCCATCCACAATACTGATCTCACTAAGTTCATATGTGAACTAAAGAACAAGGAATCTAAAGTTATTTTATTTTATTAAAAGAGCACTTATTTATCAGAAGATAAAAAAATGTTGGTTTGGTTTTAACCACGAAAATAAAACACAGAGACAAAGAGATCAAAGACCAAAATTATTATCATCAATCTCGGTTACTAAGGCAGCTCAAAGTCTCTGAGTGTGCAGATACATGGAGTCAGGAATAAGTCAAGAATGTCATTAGTTACTTAGGAATAAAGGAATTTATATTAGTGTCTCACAGCAATACAAACTACAGTTTTTAGTTTATAAAAATATTGTTTATTTAACATTGGTCATTACGATGAAACAACTATATTTTATGAAATCTAAAACATTTGTAGGTAAATTCCCTTATAGATTCTAGACCACACCATCAATTACATACCAAATCATCCTGGAATGGTTAATGACCTGCCCCAAATCACTTACTTTGTTAGCAATTGAGTGAGGAATAGAACCCGGCTCTCCTACCTCTTAGCTCAGTGATGTCTTCTAACAGCTCTGCTTCATCTAGACTTTCAAATAGTTTTTTTAGTATATCTGTGAACCACATGTAGGATGCTAATAATAACAATGTTCCAGAAAATGTTACATATTTGCAGCAATACAAATCAAATGCATCATGTGAAAAAAAGAAGAGTAAGAGATCCTTTAGCAAGAATTAGATTCAGTGAAGTGTGATGCCTGGCCCTTTTTATTTTCAGTTACATTGTAGAATGAGGAAAGAATGCAGTTAACACACCAGCCTGATATACCATTTCTGATACGGTATAATTCATTATGAGTTCATGTCTTTGCACTATGAGAAATTAAAGGTAAAATTTGAACAAAAAATGAGATACACTGGATATAACAGCAGTTATCATTATAATTCAAGCACTCTTCATATGTTTACTAGTAAAATTAAACAACTTTAAACTCTGATAGTCATTATTAGAGTATAAAGTTATTGTTAAATACACATAAACATCATTTCCATCAGCAATTTCTTAACCACTTATGAAGGACTCCAATATACTGAAATATAGGAGAATGACAATAAAAAATAGGATAATGATGTTAAATGATGATAAAAATAGGTGAATGCCAATAAAGTTTTATGTCACCTGGTTTTCCTTAATCTTCTATACTAAAGTAAGAATCAGTCATGTAAGAAGATAACTAACACTCCTAATTTTATTTGATTAATTATAAATGTTTTCAATGGATGCCCAACAATTATTAATATCACTCTACAAATTTACTTGATTTGGTTAGTCTTAGACTATTTCAAGAACACAAATGATCTTATGTAATAAAATATATTAAAATTAAACTAGCAAGAATTGTCTTCTCTTTATTGATTGGAATAGATAACTACTTCTTCCTCCTTGTTGATTAAAAGTCCTTTCTGCATGGAATAAGTGTGGAGAAATTTCTCTTAGTTAAAATTTCTGGAAAAATATTCATAAAATACTTGGCTTACTATGTACCAGGTTCCATAATAAGCACTTTGTATGGAATAACCCACCTAGTACTATTCATATCCTGTAAAAAATGGACTATTATTACCTCCCATTACAAAAGAGAAACAGAGACTTAGATAATTCAAGTAGCGTACAAGGTAAAACAAGTGGTAAGTCGTGGAGATGAAACTTGAACAAAGATTTATCATTGTAATAATAGTTCTTTAAGGCACTTAAAGTTAACAATTATTGAACATGCCCAGTTTGCTGGTCCTTTGCAGAATACTTAACATGCAAGAGTTAATGTAATCCTCAAAACTCCATTAATTATGTGTGCCATAAGGTGGCATTATTTCAGACTCTGGGCATGTAGAAATTAAATCTCTGATGAATCTCTGAGTACAGTCAACATCTGGAGTTACAATAGCCAGGAGAATTCATAACTATGGATATGGGAAATTATGAAGGAAAGTCTTCAGAAAACAAAATAGTGTGATGGTTTTAAAACATGTTTTGAAATTCTTTGACACTGAATGGAGAGGTGATGTCTATGTCACCTTCCTTTGAATGAGGACTAAATTTAATGACTTGTCTGTAACCAAAAGAAAGAAATGGAAACGATGCCATGAATTGCTAAAACTAAAACAGAAAAAGCAGTGTAACTTTGGTCTTATTTGCTGTAGCACTTGCACTTGGAATCCTGAGCCCCCATGTGGGAAGTTTAACCTGAGACACTATTCAATGAGGAGGCCAAGCCTCATGGAGAAGCCACATGTAGCTATAGTTGGCTATCCTCGTCTTTGAGTTCACCCAGACTGGGCAACAGATGTGGGAGTGAATAAGGTCTTAGGAGATTTCAGCTCCCAGACGGTGAGCTATTCCCCAGCCATCCAGACTCACATTCAAGGCTCTAGAACCTGTGGAGCAGAAACGTGTCACTCCTGCTCTGCCTTTTCACTTTCTGACCGTAGAATCTATGAGCATAATAAAATGGTTGTTTTAACCTAGTAAAATTTGGGATGATTTATTATGCAGCAATGGTAATTGGAACAATGTTTTTTAGCAATTTTAACCATATTCATAAATGATAAGATATATCACTACTAGTGGACAGTCTTCAGGCTAAAAGGAGAATAGTACTGAAAATAACTTGAAAATATAGTTCAGGATGTAATGTAGACTGCTATAGTTTGGACACTTGTCTCCTCCAGAGCTCATGTTGAAATCTGATCCTCAGTGTGGGAGGTGGGGCTTAATGGAAGGTGTCTGGGTCATGGGCATGGATCCGTCATGAATAGATTAATGTTCTGGGGTGTGGGGAGGGTGAGTGAGTTCATTTTCTGTTAGTTCCCACAAGAGCTGGTTGGTAAAAAAGAGTCTGGCACCTCCCCCCTCACTCTCATGTCCTCTTGCACCATGTGATCTCTGCACATGTTGGCTCCCCTCTGCCTACACCTTAAGTGGAATCAACCTGAGGCTCTCACTAGACACAGAGCAGATTCACTGCACTGTGTTTCTTGAACATTCTGTAGAACTGCAAGCCAAGTAAATCTCTTTTCTTTATAAACTCTCGAGCCTCAGGTATTTGCATTCCTTCACGGCAACACAAAATGGACTAAGATATAGACCATAAAAAATATATCTGCCATCAATTGATACTTCATTTGTTGACTTCAGGTACAAAATGAATGAATGAATGAATGGAACGAAGATAAAACTATCCAAATCTATACTGTCCTATAATATCACCACTAGCCACATGTGGTTATTGAACAAAGTAAGATGTGCTGTAAATATAAAATACACACAAGAGTTTGAAGACTTAGCATGAAAAAAATCTCATTAATAATTTTCCATTAATTAACCATTGAAATATCTTAAGTATCTCATTAATTTTTATATTGAATACATGATGAAATAATATTTTGAGCAGTGGGTTAGATAAAATACATTATAGATTAATTCCAACTATTTCTTTTTGCTTATTTTTATGATTAATAATTAGGTTCCTAGAAAATTTTAAATTTAACTATGGCTTAGATTTGTGGTTCACATTGTATATCTATTGTACAGCACTGTATGAAATCATTATTCTATCTTAGAAAATACTAGATGCTAATGAAATTAAGTAAAACAGACTCTAATTAATAATTCTCATTTTGCCAGAATTTTCTCAAATTCTGGAAACTGAGAAGACTGATTTTAGTTTATTCAGTGATTTCTATTACCAATAACTAAAATATGACTCAATTGCTTATCATTCCAAAACAAGACAGAAAAAACACTTTGTGTTAAGAACACATACACAGTAAAGTTGATGGTAGTGTTGTATTAGATGTTGAATTTTCTTAAAGTAAAGATGCTTTATTTACTATATTTTCTTATACTACCAAAAATTCTGATTATTTTAGATTTCTTTATTTTCATGTGAAAAAAATCATGAATCAAAACTTTTTTAGTTTTCTAATTAACTTAAAATTTATTTGCTCTACTCTCTGCTCCCTTATCAATATAATTAGTTTATATTTTGCTAAATTTTCATAGCTTTTAAGGCAGAGATGGAAGTTTTAAAAATGCAAAAAGTACAATGATCTTTAAACAGGATCTCAATATTTCGGAAACTGTTAAAAAAAAAGAATTCACATTAACATTTCAAAAGAAAAGGGATGGAATTAAAAGTTATTATTTTAGTAAAATTGTGGCAGTCCTTCCTTTGAATGTTGAGATAATTTTGCAAACTTAAATCTGTATGCATTTTAGGCTTTCCAGCCCTAATCAAACCCCATGCATGCTCTTAGCACAGCCTGACTTCCTTTTCTGCCAGCTAACACAGAGTTCTCTTTACCGCCCGCCATTTGTCTGTCACTCTTAATTCCAGACTTCACTCTACCTGTCAGACTGCCACAGAGCTGCCACCAGTTTCATCTTAAAAGCCTGACATTTAGCCTTTCCTGCTCAGCTTCAGTCAATCAACCATTTGAACTTTGTGAATGTACCTTGCAAAATAGGTGGATAGTGTCAGCTTGACTAAAAACTGTGAGATTGACTGTTTCCTTCCCTTGAGGAAGTGTGTAATTATGCCAAATGCAACTGTAGGCCTGCTTGTCTGATGGCGTTTCCACCATGCGCTCTCCTCAGAAAGACCTGAGAACTGTCAGATAAAAGCTGTGTGAAGCAGCTGTGTCACTTCTGGGAAAACACCTGTCAGCCTCTATGTACAGTCAAAAGTTCAGTGAACAAGAAGACAGTCAAGGTGGTGGAAATACAATGAGAAAAATAGGTACTATAGACTAGAAAGCATTGGCCAGGAGTTTTGCCAGTAACCACCAGACTTCATGCTCAGGAACAGTGTAAAGGTCTGATAAGTGTTTAGTGTTGCAGTCACAAGTTCAGATGTCTTCAGGAGCCAAGCAAGTAAGATAAATTTTTGGAGAGACCAAATATTACTATTACTTCTAATACTATTACAATTATTGAAAACTTACTATATGATAGGTTTTGTCTCAAGTAATAGATAGATAGATAGATCGATCCATCTAGATCTTCATTTAACTTTTACAAAAATGCTGTCAGGTAGATACTGTGATTTTCTTTACAGGTAAATATACTGAGGCATAGAGTAATGTGACCATGCACACATGGCTAGCGAATGTGAGATTCAAATTCAAACGCTATAATTCTAGAGACTGTGGTCTTGACCTCAAGCCACACTACTACAGGGAGGGGTGCTGCCTCTTGTTGAACCTGAAGAACAAATGTTTTGCCTGAAGGCATTCAATTTTGGTCACAAAAACCAAACATATCTGCCGTATCAATTCAGCCACTGATTTGTCTACAAAATCAAAGTTGGAAAAATTTTTCTAAATTCCATTTACGTGTCCTCATGCAGTCTGAAATGAAATATAAACTTTTAACAGCAAAACTCAATTTTATTTATAGTGATCAAAACACATGCTTTTAAAAAGTCTTCTATACTTACAACTTCTTTACGCTATCCCTTAATGCTTTAGTTCACTACTTATTTTGTTTATATTTCTAGGGTAAAGAAGAAACTAACATAAAAATTTCACATTATACATAAATGGAAGTTTTTCACTTTTGTTGTCTATAATGTAGTTTTAATGTGTGTTGTTTTAAACTGGCAAATAAATTATTGCAGGAAAAATGCTCTGTTCCTTATGATGAAATATATTGTTCCTTATGGTAAATTAATTTTTGGCCAAATGTATGATATTTTCCTTTTCAATATTAGTTAGTTATTAATTATATTATAATTATTAATTAATATTAATTATCAAATAAGCTAGTAAAAAGTATTATTTTTGTTCTCTAATTAAGAAGGATGTGATAGAATAATGACTTGTTTTCTGTCCAATACTCCTGTTTCTAAAACTGTAGGGTAATTAAAGCTGGAACTGCCTTTAATCACTTGCTGTCTCAGAGGCAGTCATCAGATTTAGATTACTGACATCACTTATCTTAATTTTCAAATAGAGACTCTTGGATATTCCAAGTAAGGAGAATGTCCTTCCATTACTTTGATATGTTTAAAGAAAAGAAGGGGCTGTCCACGTCTGAATCTACCATGGCACACAGTTCTCATTGATAATCCCGTACATGAAGAATGAGCTTTTACAAAGTCAGCAAGATAAGCCCCCAAAGAATGATACTTTATTGACTGAACTGTCTGCCTCCATCTTGTGAGGAAGAACAGTTTCCATGCTGCACTGGACAATTATTGACAGGCAGGAATGCCTAAAAATGTAAAGTAAATTGTTTCATTAAAAAATTTATTCTCAAACTAAACTAAAGTAAAACAATTGTACCACTTCAGAATTCTACTGAAGGGAGTCTTTCAAATTATCTTTAGTTATATTTTAAAGAATTTTTAAAATGAGCTTTCACTGTTTCATATAAAAATATTTGCTTCAGATACAATATTTATGTTTATGTTTGACTATAAACAAACAATAAACACACGTTTAGTTCTGACTTATAAACAAATGATAGACATACATGAAATTTTAATGGTTACCTCATTCAATACGACTGAAATACATAGAAAAGACTTATTTTTAATTTCTATTGCATAATAAAAATATAATGCCATAATTATAAAAAATACCAAATTCTTTCTTTTTTAATTCACACATCTGAGGTTAAAGATCTCTGCATCATCAAGGGAGTGAAATGAAAGTAAAACCTTAGATTATTGTGACTCTGTGTGAAAACAGCCAGAACTTTCTAAATTCCAGGGACTCTTATCTTAGCTGTCACATAAACAATTATTGTTTAATCATGGATAAAAAGATGATGACAATTCTTAATCAAGTTTTAGCATGATGCCATAAGAATGGAGACATACTCAAATATTTGGCTTTGTGGATGGTTAAAATATGCAAATTGAAACATTACTTACCTCCAGGTTCGGTCATGAAAAAGTCACTAAAATTACCCCCCCCTATTTACCCTATTGTCATAAACAACTATAAACCTGGTGTGTGTGTGTGTATAGTGTGTGTGCATATATATATACAGTGTGTGTGTAGTGTGTGTGTATAGAGTGTATGCGTATATGTGTGTGTGTGTATGTATATATATATGAAACAAACATTTTTAGACACTGGACAGCAGCAGCACGAGACTGAGAGCACAGAGAGAAAGGAAATGTGAAGTGAGTCCTGTGATTTGCACGATTACCATCCCAGCTTTCTGCCCGGAGGGTTTGTCCAGATTATAGTGCAAGAAAGGTGTGAGGGAAGCGGGGGGATAATCAGAGGCAATAGGCTGTCTTAGTTGAGGCGGTAAAGAAAAGTATTTGGGAAAATTTAAATAAAAACATGAAAATAATGAAGAGAGAAATGAAAACTATATAAAAGAACCAAATTGAAGTTCTGTGGATAAAAAGTACAGTTTCAGAAGTGAATAATTCAATGGATGGGAGTAATAGCTGATTTGAAACTATCTCCAAAAGATCAGTGAAGATACAGCAAGAGCAAATATCCACATTGAAGCCCAGAGAAACATAAATGGGAAGAAATGCAAGAACTTCAGTAACCACTTAAAAATAGCAATGATGTTAAACATACATGAATTGGAGTTCAAGAAGGCAGGAAAGCAGAAAATATATTTAGAAAATATTCCAAGTTTTAGGAAACAAATAAACTTACTGATTAAAGACCTGTCAAAATCCTAAACCGAAGCTAGAGACAATCATACTAAAACATACACTAATAAAATTATTGAAAACCAGTGAAAAAGAGAAAATCTTAAAAGCAGCCAGAGAACAAAAGACACATTTTTGTACACAGGTCCAAAGATTAGCACAGTCTTCTCATGTGAAATTAAGTAAAAAAAATCAACAAAATGCCATTTCAAAAAAGCTGATGGAAAATCTATCAAGCTAAAATTTTATATGCAGCAAAATTGTCCTTAAAATGATGACAAAGTGTTCATACAATAAGAAGCTGGGAGAATTTATTTCTCGGAGATCTGCATGGTGTTTTTCAGATGGAAAAAAAGGACCCCAGAAGGAAACTTGACTCTCCATAAAAGAAGGAAGAACAGGAGAAATGGTAAATATGTGGATGAATATTTTTAATTTCTGTAAAATCAAGTGACAATTTAAAGCAAATATAATAAAAATATATTATGTATTAATAATATATGTAAAATACAATGTGAAAAATAGTAGGAAAATAGAAGCTTAGGGAGATATATTATTTTAAGGTTCTTACATTATACGTAAAGTGAAATAACAGGATTTGAAGGAATACTATGATAACATGAAGTTGCTAATTTTAAACTGTAAACCAACCACTAAAAATGAAGCAAAGAAATATAGTTAAAACTCTATAGTAGAGTGAAGTGAGATTCTAAGAAATAATCAATTAATTGAGAAAAACATTGGCAAAAATGAAAATGAACAGAGAAAGTGGACAAATGGAAGTGGATAACAAGACAGTAAATTTCAGTGTAACCATATTGATAATTAAGTTAAACTATTAATTAAAATGCAGATTTTAAGACAATCATTTCCTCATGTCGTTGCAAAATTTTCCACTTATTTTTTGCCCTTTCACTTATTTTGATGTGTATCAAAATCAGAATTTCCTTCTAAATCCCTATATGAATCAATTGAAACAGAAGATTCCATTTGTTACTATAATTATTAATAGAAGAGGAAAGTAGTGAGACATGAAGTGAGTTTTAATGGTGGGACAGCTGATTTAGTTCTAATTTTGCCAATACCAGTGCATTAGATAGGGTTCTCCAGTGAAATAGAATCAATAGGGTGTGTGTGTGTGTGCATGTGTGTGTGTGTGTGTGTGTGTGTGTGTGTTTTGAGGAATTGACTGACACAATAGTGGGACCTGGCATATCTGAAATTTATAGAGCAGACCGTCAGGCTGGAAATTCAGCCAAAAGTTTAAGTTGTAGTCTTGAGTCCACAATTTGTGGGCAGGTTGGCAGACTGGAAACTCAAGCAGGATTTCTATGTTACTGTCTTGAGGTGGAATTCCTTCTCTCCAGGAAACCTCAGTTTCTGTTTTTAATTATCTCAATGAATGGATAAGGTCCAGAAATATTATTAAAGATAATATTCTTTACTTATCATTCAACTGACTGTAGGTGTTAATTACATCTGTAAATATCTTCAGGGCAACATCTAGACTAGTGTTAGACAAAGCAGCTGGGTACCACCGCCTAACCAAGTTGACATAACAAACAGGAAATCTTTGATCATGTTTATGAGGCTGATCACCTTCGCTTTTATTGCATTTTGTTTGAAAATATCATCCCCTCTTATTTAAACCTCAAACTCTCTCTTTGTTTACAAAAACTCCCCTGTTCCAGACAAATTCATTCAATACTGATTTTTTTCTTATAAGTCTTCCTTTTTTTTTTGAAACAGAGTCTCTGTTGCCTGGGCTGGAGTGCCGTGGCATCAGCCTAGCTCACAGCAACCTCAAACTCCTGAGCTCAAGCAATTATTCTGCCTCAGCCTCCCGAGTAGCTGGGACTACAGGCATGCGCCACCATGCCCGGCTAATTTTTTTTTCTATTTTTAGTTGTCCAGCTAATTTCTTTCTATTTTTAGTAGAGACAGGGTCTTGCTCTTGCTCAGGCTGGTCTGGAACTCCTGAGCTCAAACAATCCGCTCACCTCGGCCTCCCAGAATGCTAGGATTACAGGTGTGAGCCACCACGCCCGGCCACTTATAAGTTTTCCTTATACAGTGTACATTTAATGTTGATTTCCTCCTACTTATAATAGCAACCTATTTTTGTTAGTGTATATGACTTCAATTTCGTTCATTCTATGGTCAACTGATCAAGGGAAAGACCATATCATCAATCTTTTTTAAATCTCACTACGAATCCTGACTGGTTCCCACAGAATGTTAAATAGTTAATTTAATGGAAAGATTGAAAAGAATGACAGGTTGTGACTTGGTATTCATATTCTATTTTCAGAAACCCTCATTATCCTCAAAATGAGCTTTGCACCAAATAATATGAGATAGAAGCTAATGAAAATATTACACAATTTGAAAATACTATGGATAATAAATTGATTCAAAAAGCGGTTACTTACATTTTATTCAAGAGAAAAAACATTTCCCAATTTTATCTTAAAGAAGTTTTACTTATAATATTTTTAGTTTGGAGTGTTCCTACTAAAAGGGTTATGTGTTATGTGTTGGTCCTGGCTTTCCCCAGTAGTCCTATCTTACGCCTTTTGTACTTATGATAATTATTAAAGAGAACCCTTTTTTACTCTCAAAAGAGCACCAGTTTAGAGGATATATGATCTGATAATTCTAAATAGGAGGATGTGCTGATATTTGGGCCATAAATAGTGGTTTATGACAATAAGTAATGTGTGAAGCATCAGAATCTTTTAGTTATCCTATTAAAAATATCGCTGTCCGATACCAAAGTCAGAGAAAGATATGACAAGAAAACTAAAGACCAATATCCTTTATGAAAATTGATGTAAATGTCTTTAAGAAAATACCAGGAAACTGATTTCAGAAGCATATTTTAAAAGATTATACACCATGATCAAGTGGGATTTATTTCAGGAATGCAGGGATGGTTCATCACAGAAAAATTGATCAATGTAATGCACCACATTGACACAATGAAGGAGAAAAAAACACATGACATATCAGCTAATGCAGAAAAGCATTTGACAAAAAATCAGCATTCTTTCATGATAAAAACACTGAACAAACTAGGAAAAGAAGAAAACCACATCAACATATAAAAGCCATATATGTAAAACCCACAGTGAACATCAAACTCAAGGGTGAAAGACTGGAAGCTTTTCCTGTAAGATCAGGAACAGAACAAGAATGTCTGCTATTACCACTTCTAGTCAACATAGTACTGGAAATTCTTACCAGAGCAATTAGACAAAAGAATTTCTTTTTAATGGAAAAGGAAAAGAAATAAAAGGCATCCACATTAAAAAGAAATAAGTAAAATCACTTCTTTTCCCAGATAATATGATTTTATATGCAGAAAACCTTAAAAATTCCACAAAAAACTGTTAGAGCAAATACATGAATTCAATAAATTAGCAGGATACAAATTCTACCTGCAAATATCAGTTGCATTTCTATACACTGACAATAATCTAAAAAGGAAATAACAAGCTCGATTCCATTTACAATAGCATCAAAAGAAATAAAATATTTAGGATTTATCTTAACCAAGGAGGTGAAAGACTTGTACAGTGACAACTATAGAACTTTGCTGAAAGAAATTAAAGAGGATATAAATAAATGCAAACACATCCAATGTTCATAGAGGAGGCTTAATTTTGTTATAATGGCATAAAGACAGACGTATCAACCAAAAGAATAGTGGACACAGAAATAAACTACACATATAGCCAAATGGTTTTTGACAAGATTGCCAAGATTATTCAATAAGAAAATGACAGTCTTTCCTATAAATGTTTCTGAAAAAACTGGATATCCAAATACAAAAGAATGAAGCTGGACCCTTATCTAACACCATATTCAAAAATTAACTTACAATGGATCAAAGACCGAAATGTACGATCTCAAACTATAAAACTCTTAAAAGGGCAAAAGTTTAACAATATTGGGTTGGCAATGATTTCTTAAATATAACAATAAAGGAACAGTGAACAAAAAAATAGACAAACTAGACATGAAAATTAAAAAATTTGTACAACACAATATAATATTAACAGAAAAAAGGTAACCCAGAGAATGGGAGAAAATACTTGCATATATTATATTGGATAAGAGATTGATGCTCAGAATATGTAGAGAACTCCTAAAGCTCAACAACAAAATAAACAGCCCTATTCAAAAATGGACAAAGGACTTGTATACTTCAAAGAAAACATAAAAGTGGCCATTAAGCACCTGAAAGTATGTTAACATCATTAATCATTAGGTAAATGCATATTAAAATCACAATGACCTCTTTTCAATAAATGGTGCTGGGAAAACTGGATAGCTACACGTAGAAGATTGAAACTAGACCCCCACCTCTCACCTCTCACAAAAATCAACTCAAGGTGGATAACAGACTTAAACCTAAGGCATGAAACCTTAAGAATTCTAAATGAAGATGTTAGGAAGACCCTTTCAGACATTGGCCTAGGCAAGGAATTCTTGAAGAAGAACCCCAAAGCAATCGCCGCAGCAACAAAAATAAATAAGTGGGATCTAATCAAATTAAAAAGCTTCTGCACTGCCAAGGAAACTATCGTTAGAGTGAATAGACAGCCCACAGAATGGGAAAAAA